>JAABKJ010004352.1:0-18768 GCA_011634705.1 Andricus grossulariae
CAAGAATAAAAAAGATTCCTTGGCTCGAGGCGAATTGATTGACCTAAATATTAATACACTTTATCAAAGACTAAGGAAGTTATCGTCATTTATATTATATATAAAATCGATTTTTATAGTAAGACTTTTTTCTTTAACATGATACAAAGTTGATGCAAGAATAAAAAAGATTCCTTGGTTCGAGACGAATCAATTGACCTACGACATTAATACATTTTATTGAATAGTAAGGAATTCATGCTCATTTATAATATTTGAAACATCTCTTTTAAACAAAAAAACTTTTTTCATCGAGATAATTCAATGTTGATGCATGAATAGAAAAGATTTTTTGAACATAAATCAAATGAAATAATTCTGACAATGTTTGTAAAAATATCATAAAGCTTGGAAAGGGATAGGGTGCGACAGAACTTTTCCCTTCCCTTTTTCAGCTCGAAAAATGGCAATTTCAAATAAAAAATTCTATTTGTCTGATTTGTCATTATATTAAAAAAAAATGTATTATTTTTAAATTTTGTATTTTTTTTAAATTTCTATTTTCAAGTTGATCAAGATCGAATTCATAGCTAGTTTAGATAAATTTCTGTTGAAATTATTATTCAAGTGCAGCAGGGGATGAAGTACTAATTAGGGGTCTCAATGACAATCTCCGAATCTTTTTCATCGTGAGAATTTCATTATTGGATGCATCCCATTGGTAGGTCTAATAAGGTACCACTGACCTACATTTGTGCAAAGTATCTTTTGAGAGAAAAATAAGGTCCATTGAACCAACTCTACAATGCAACTTGCCCTGACCTGTATTCTTCTATATATATAGACTTTCGAATAAGTTCATCTCATATAAACCCATCATGCACCGGGTGGCTTTGATATTTGAGAAATATTAAAAGAAAATGCATTTTTACACTTTCATATATGGAAATTCACTTGGAATAAACTGAGAATATTCAGTGATATTCTCTGGAAATATTATAAGGGTACTACCATATTTAAAGCATTTTTAATAAATAGGGACTGTGTTAGTGAGTAAGGGAGTTCGCTCGAATTTTTTATATTTGACTATTTTTAAGAGTTAACTTCAACTTCTGTCAAAATCTAGGAAAATGATGGTAAAAAATTGAAGGTCGCGCAACATGGACCTTAAAGTTTCATCTTTAAAATGAGTCCAATAAACTGTAATTATGTTCACTGGTTCTCGAATTATCGTAAAAAGTGTAGAGACGTGCGCAAGACGAAAATCGTTCGGTTGAGCGGGACTGCCGCCGCAGTCCCGCTCAATATTGCCTTTGGTAATGTACGGGAGCGATTTTTTCCTTGCGAACCTCTCTACATTTGTTATGATAATTCGAGAATAATAATAAAATTTTAGTTCCTTGAGCTTATTTTAAAAAGCTTAAAGGGATTTCAGAAAAGTTGCGACATTTACCAACATAAAACGATTCCAAACAATTTTCAATATATATTTAATAATTTGAAAGAATTTTAAAATATTTAAAGGATTTTGAGGCATTTTAGAGAACTCCAAGGAACTTAAAAGATTGTAAGGGGTTTGAAACATTTTTGGGTATTTTCAAAGATTCCAAAGCATTTTCACTATATTTCAATAAATTTAAAAGTTTTCAAAGGATTTGTATTATTGTCATGTATTTAAAAATATTCCGAGGAATTTTCAATAAATTCAAGGGATTTCAAAGCATTTCAAAGATTTTAGGGTGTTTCAAAAGATTCCAAGGAATTTCCAATAGATTTGAATAAATTAAAAGGATTTTGAAGCATGTCAAATATTTTAGGGTATCTTCAAAGAATCAAATGAATTTTTAATAAATTTCAATAAACTAAAAGGGTTTCAAAAGATTTCAAAGATCTAAGAGGTTTTCACAATATTCAAAGAAATTTTGAATAGACTTTGATAAACTGAAGGGATTTCAAAACATTTTGGGGTATTTGAAAATAATCCGAGGAATTTTCAATAGATTTGAATAAATTGAAGGGATTTTTAAGGATGTGAAATATTTTAGGGTATTTTCAAAGAATCCGAGGAATTTCTAATAAGCTTTCGATAAATGAAAATGAATTTAAAGGATTTTCAATATTTTAGGGTATTTTCAAAGATTCCAAGGAATTTTCAATAGATTCAGATAAATTAACAGGAATTTAAAGGTTTTCGAACATTTTAGGGTATTTTTCAAGACTCCGAGGAATTTTTAGTAGATTGCAATAAATTGAAGGGATTTTAAGGATGTGAAATATTTTGGTATATTTAAAAAGAATCTGAGGAATTTCTAATAGATTTGAATAAATTTAAGGGATTTTAAAGGATGTAAAATATTTTAGGGTATTTTAAAAGAATTCAAGGAATTTCTAATGGATTTCAATAAATTAAAAAAAAATGTAAAGTTTTTTTTTATATTTTAGGGTATTTTAGGGTATTTTCAAAGATTCCAGGGAATTTTCAGTAGATTTCAAAGAAATTGAAGGGATTTTATAGGATGTGAAATATTTTAGGGTATTTTAAAAGAATTCAAGGAATTTCTAATAAATTTCGATCAATTTAAAAAAATGTAAAAGTTTTTAAATATTTTAGGGTATTTTCGAAGATTCCAACGAATTTTCAATAGAGTTCGATAACTTAAAAGGTATTTAAAGGTTTTTGTATATTTTAGGGTATTTCAAAGTTAACCGAGGAATTTCCAATAGATTTGAATAAATTGAAGGGATTTTTAAGGATGTGAAATATGTTAGGGTATGTTAAAAGAATCCGAGGTATTTCTAATCGATTTTGGTAAATCAAAAGCATTTTAAATATTTTATGGTATTTTTAAAGATTTCGAGGAGTTTTCAGTAGATTGCAATAAATTGAAGGGATTTTTAAGATTTTGAAATATTTTAGGGCATTTGAAAATAATCCGAGGAATTTCTAATTGATTTTGATAAATCAAAACGAATATAAAGGAATTTAAATATTTTAGGGTATTTTCAAAGATTCCAACGAATTTTCAATAGAATTCGATAAATTAAAAGGTATTTAAAGGCTTTTGTATATTTTCGGGTATTTGAAAATAATCCGAGGAATTTCTAATAGATTTGAATAAATTGAACAGATTTAAGAGGATGTAAAATATTTTAGGGTATTTAAAAAGAATCAAAGGAATTTCTAATGGAATTTTATAAATTAGAAGGAATTTAAAAGTTTTTGAATATTTCCGGGTATTTCCAAAGATTCCAAGGAATTTTTAATAGAGTTCGATAAATTATAAGGAATTCAAGGGTTTTTGAAAATTTTAGGGTATTTTAAAAGAATCCGAGGAATTTCTAGTGGATTTCGATAAATTAAAAGGATTTTGAAGGATTTTAAATATTTTAGGGTATTTTCAAAGATTAGAAGGAATTTTCAGTAGATTGCAATAAATATAAGGAATTTGTAAGGATGTGAAATATTTTGAGATATTTTAAAAGAATCCGAGGAATTTCTAATAGATTTGAATAAATTTAACGGATTTTAAAGGATGTGAAATATTTTAGGGTATTGTAAAAGAATCCAAGGAATTTCTAATGAATTTCGAGAAATTAAAAGAAATTTAAAGGTTTATGAATATTTTAGGGTATTTCCAAAGATTCCAAGGAATTTTCAATAGAGTTCGATAAATTAAAAGGAATTTAAAGGTTTATGAATATTTTAGGGTATTTCCAAAGATTCCAAGGAATTTTCAATAGAGCTCGATAAATCGAAAGCAATTTACAGGTTTTTGAATATTTTAGGGTATTTTGAAAGATTCCAAGGAATTTTCAGTACATTGCAATGAATTGAAGGGATTTTAAGGATGTGAAATATTTTGCGTTATTTTAAAAGAATTCGAGGAATTTCTAATGGATTTCGATAAATGAAAAGGAATTGAGAGGCTTTTTAATAGTTTAGGGTATTTTCGAATATTCCAAGGAATTTTCAATCGAGTTCGATAAATTAGAAGTTTTTTGAAGGTTTTTAAATATTTTAGGGTATTTTTACAGATTCAAAGGAATTTTTAGTAGATTGCAATAAATTGAAGGAATTTGTGAGGATGTGAAATATTTAAGGGTATTTGAAAGTAATCCGAGAGATTTCTAGTAGATTTGAATAAGTTGAACGGATTTTAAGAGATGTAAAACATTTTAGGATATTTTAAAAGAATCCAAGGAATTTCCAATGGATTTCGAGAAATTAAAAGAAATTAAAAGGTTCATGAATATTTTAGGGTATTTTCAAAGATTCCAAGGAATTTTTAGTAGATTGAAATAAATTGAAGGGATTTTGAAGGATGAGAAATATTTTAGGGTATTTTAAAAAATCAAAGAAATTTATAATAGAGTTCGATAAATTAGAAGGAATTTAAAGGTTTATGAATAGTTTAGGGTATTTCCAAATATTCCACGGAATTTTCAATAGAGTTCGAAAAATTGAAAGAAATTTAAAGTCTTTTGAATATTTAGGGTATTTTTAAATATTTCAAAAAATTTTTAGTAGATTGAAATCAATTGAAGGGATTTTAAGGATGTGAAATACTTTGGGGTATTTAAAAATAATTCCAGCTATTTCTAATATATTTGAGTAAATTGAAGGGATTTTAAAGAATGTAAAATATTTTAGGGCATTTTAAGAGAATCCAAGGAATTTCTAATGGATTTCGACAAATTAAAAGCAATTTAAAGGTTTTTAAATATTTTAGGGTATTTTTGAAAATTCCAAGGAATTTTCAGTAAATTGCGATAAATTGGAGGGATTTTTCACGATGTAAAATATGTTAGGGTATTTTATAAGAATCAAAGGAATTTCTAATGGATTTCGATAAATTAGAAGGAATTTAAAGGCTTGTGGATAGTTTAGAGTATTTCCAAATATTCCATGGAATTTTCAATAGAGTTCGAAAAATTGAAAGAAATTTAAAGCCTTTTGAATATTTAGGGTATTTTTAAAGATTCCAAAAAAATTTTAGTAGATTGAAATCAATTGAAGGGATTTCAAGGATGTCAAATACTTTGGGGTATTTTAAAATAATCCGAGGAATTTCTAATATATTTGAATTAATTGAAGGAATTTTAAAGGATGTAAAATATTTTAGGGCATTTTAAGAAAATCCAAGGAATTTCTAATGGATTTCGATAAATGGAATGAAATTTAAAGGTATTTAATATTTTAGGGTATTTTTGAAAATTCCAAGGAATTTTCAGTAAATTGCGATAAATTGAAGGGATTTTTCACGATGTAAAATATTTCAGGGTATTTTATAAGAATCAAAGGAATTTCTAATGGATTTCGATAAATTAGAAGGAATTTAAAGGCTTATGAATAGTTTAGGGTATTTCCAAAGATTCCACGGAATTTTCAATCGAGTTCGAAAAATTAAAAGAAATTTAAAGGTCTTTGAATGTTTTAGGGTATTTCTGAAGATTCCAAGGAATTTTTAGTAGATTGCAATCAATTGAAGGGATTTTAAGGATGTGAAATACTTTGGGGTATTTTAAAATAATCCGTGGAATTTCTAATATATTTGAATAAATTGAAGGGATTTTAAAGGATGTAAAATATTTTAGGGCATTTCAAGAGAATCCAAGAAATTTCTAATGGATTCCGATAAGTAAAAAGAAATTTAAAAGGTTTTTAATATTTTAGGGTATTTTTGAAAATTCCAAGTAATTTTTAATAGAGTTCAATAAATTGAAGGAATTTTTCAGGATGTAAAATATTTTAGGGTATTTTAAAAAATCAAAGGAATTTCTAATGGATTTCGATAAATTAGAAGGAATTTAAAGGCTTGTGAATAGTTTAGGGTATTTCCAAAGATTCCACGGAATTTTCAATAGAGTTCGAAAAATTGAAAGAAATTTAAAGGTTTTTGAATGTTTTAGGGTATTTCTAAAGATTCCAAGGAATTTTTAGTAGATTGCAATCAATTAAAGGGATTTTAAGGATGTCAAATACTTTGGGGTATTTTAAAGTAATCCGAGGAATTTCTAATATATTTGAATAAATTGAAGGGATTTTAAAGGATGTAAAATATTTTAGGGCATTTTAAGAGAATCCAAGGAATTTCTAATGGATTTCGATAAATGGAAAGAAATTTAAAGTTTTTAAATATTTTAGGGTATTTTTGAAAATTCCAAGGAATGTTCAGTAAATTGCGATAAATTGAAGGAATTTTTCAGAATGTAAAATATTTTAGGGTATTTTAAAAAATCAAAGGAATTTCTAATGAATTTCGATAAATTAGAAGGAATTTAAAGGTTTTTGAATAGTTTAGGGTATTTCCAAACATTCCACGGAATTTTCAATAGAGTTCGAAAAATTGAAAGAATTTTAAATGTTTTTGAATGTTTTAGGGTATTTCTAAAGATTCCAAGGAATTTTTAGTAGATTGCAATAAATTGAAGGGATTTTGAGGATGTCAAATATTTTGTGGTATTTTAAAAGAATTCGAGGGATTTCTCATTGATTTCGATAAATGAAAAGAAATTTTTAAGTTTTTCATATGTTAAGGTATTTCCAAAGATTTCAATGAATTTTCAATCGAGTTCTAAAAATTAAAAGTGATTTAAAGGTTTTTTAATATTTTAGGGTATTTTTGTAGATTCAAAGGAATTTTCAATCGAGTTCCACAAATTAAAAGGAATTTAAAGGCTTTTGAATATTTTAGGTTAATTAAAAAGAATCCGAGTAATTTTTAATTATTTTCGAGAAATTAAAAGGATGTTAAATGATTTTTAATGTTTTAGGGTATTATCAAAGATTCCAAGGAATTTTCCAATAGAGTTCGATAAATTAATAGGAATTCAAAGGTTTTTGAATACTTTAGGGTATTCGAATATATTCAGAGGAATTTCTAATATATTAGAGTAAATTGAAGGGTTTTAAAGGGTGCAAAATATTTCAGTATATTTAAAAAGGATCCAAGGAATTTCTAATGCATTTCGGTACATCGAAAGAAATTTAAAGGTTTTTGAATATTTTAGGGTATTTTCAAATATTCCGAGAATTTTCAATAGAGTTCGATAAACTGAAAGGAATTTAAAGGTTTTTGTACATTTTAGGGTATTTTTAAAGATTCCAAGGAACTTTCAGTAGATTGCAATGAATTAAAGGGATTTTAAGGATGTGAAATATTCTGGGTTATTTTAAAAGAATCCGAGGAATTTCTAATGGATTTTAGTAAATTTAAAGTATTGTAAATATTTTAGGGTATTTTCAAAGATTCTAAGGAGTTTTTAATAGATTGAAATAAATTGAAGGGATTTTTAAGGATGTGAAATATTTTAGGGTATTTTAAAAGAATCCAAGGAATTTCTAATAGGTTTCGATCAATTAAAATGATTTTAAAGAATTTGCTATATTTGAGGGTATTTTCAAAGATTCCAAGGAATTTTCATTAGTTTCAATAAATTGAAGAGATTTCAAAGGATTTCAAAGATTTTAGGGTTTTTTAAAAATTCTAAGGAATTTTTAATATTTTTCAATTAATGAAACCGATTTCAGAACATTTTATGGGGTTTTTAAAGATTCCAAGGAATTTTTAGTAGATTGAAATGAATTAAAGGGATTTTTACCATGTGAAATTTGTTGGGGTATTTAAAAAGAATCCAAGGAATTTCTAATGGATTTCAATAAATTAGAAGGGAATGAAAGGTTTTTAAATATTTAGGATATTTTCAAAGATTCCAAGGAATTTTCATTAGTTTCAATAAATTGAAGGGATTTCATTGGATTTCAAAGATTTCAGGTATTTTTAAAGATTCTAAGGAAGTTTTAATAGATTTCAATTAATGGAAGCGATTTCAGAAATGTCAGGGTATTTTTAAAGGTTCCACGGAATTTTCAAAAGCTTCAAAAAATTTCAAGGGATTTCAAAAGTCTTCAAAAGATTTGAAATATTCGGAAACGTGGGTGACAAGAGAGAGAGCATTTATTGATCAAACGCACAATTTTCCGTAAAGAAATATCTGATTTTTTACTCATCTAAACAAATTCTTCAGGCAACTTTTATTTAATTAATTTAAAAATGAGATTATTTTTCATGGAAACTTATCCCCCTTTCAAACTGTTATAAACAAATTGTTTCAGATTCGACAATTGTAAGTATAAATAAAAAATATTGTTTACAACAATTTGTTATTAACAATCTAAACATTTTTGGATTTCGAGTTAAGAAAAAAATGTTCCTCAATACTGATTTAATTTTTGTGCTCTAAAAATCGAGTTCTGTGAACTTTTTAGTTAACTCTTAACCAGGAGCAATATTTCAAAAAAACCTATTAAAAAATCGTAAAAAAACTCATTTATAACAAAAAAAAATTTCTGGATATATTTTTTTCAACAAAAAAAAATTAATTTTTTCAAGCTTTTTTCCTTCCTTTTCCTAATATCCAAGAAATTATTCCTTTGATGTATTCCAGAGACATTACACATTAATATCTCCAAATGGAATATCGTTACAAAAAAACTGAAATTATTGTTTATAAAAAATATCATTGATATTAATTTCGATGAAAAATATTTGTGAAAGTGAATTTGTCTATTTTAGGAATGTCAGCCGGAATTCTTGCATGACCTCGTCCTGAAGATGAAAGCCTATATTTTCACCCCAGGCGACTCGATATGTCGCAAAGGCGAGGTTGCTCGAGAAATGTTTATAATAGCCGACGGAATATTGGAAGTAATCAGCGAGACTGGCAGAGTTCTCACAACTATGAAGGCTGGAGACTTCTTTGGAGAAATCGGTATTCTCAATCTTGATGGGCTGAATAAGTGAGTACTTTCTGAAAATATTCCAGAAATATTCATCAAACTTTATCATATAATCTTAGAATACTAAATAATGTTTGAAAAATAATTTTCACTCAATTTATTTCAATTTTGACGCACTGTTGGGAAGGGGGGGGGGCAATGATAAATGTATCCCCACAAACCTAATACCTAAACTCTAAATTTAGACCTCGGTTCCCAGCTGACAATTCCTGTACAGAAACCTTGGAGGATCCTGGACATGTTGCTGGACACAATCCTGCACACGAACCTGCAAGAATACTTTAACTCTAAATTTAGACCTCTGTTCCCAGCTGGAAATTCCTGTACAGAAACCAAGGAGGATCCTGGACATGTTTCTGGACACAACCCTGCACACGAACCAGCACGAATACCTAATCTTCAAATTTAGACCTCTGTTCCCAGCTGAAAATTGCTGTACAGAAACCTTGGAGGATCCTGGACATGTTCCTGGACACAATCCTGCACACAATCCTGCACACGAACCTGCACGAATACCTAAACTCTAAATTTAGACCTCTGTTCCCAGCTGGAAATTCCTGTATAGAAACCAAGGAGGATCCTGGACATGTTCCTGAATACAATCCTGCACACGAACCTGCACGAATACCTAAACTCTAAATTTAGACCTCTGTTCCCAGCCTTGAAATTCCTGTATAGAAACCTCGGAGGATCCTGGACTTGTTTCTGGATACGAACCTGCACACGAACCTGCACGATCTTAACCTTGACGGTTCCTGTGCAGGAATTTAGCGAATAAACCTGTTCATGATCCTGCAATGGCACCTACACCGAAAAAGGAACCTTTGAACGATAGAGTATAGGTTCCTGTATAGGTTCCTTTGCGAAGTAAATTGAGGCGCGGGTTCCTGTATACAGAAAGCTGTCGCGAAAACTCATGTTACTTACGGCTATAAAGTTGCTTTCCTTTTATTCCCTTGAAAATCGAACTTACTATCGAGAGAGCCAAGCTACTAGCGAACCCTCGCGAATTAGTTCCTATGCAGGTTCATGTATAGGATCCTGAGCTTGTTTACAGGTTCCTTTGCTGGATCATGAACAGTTTTCTTTGCCAAATTCCTGTGCAGGAACCGTCAAGATTACCTGTAGAGGTTCGTGTGCAGGTTTGTGCCTAGAAACATGTCCAGGATCCTCCGAGATTCCTGTGCAGGGATTTTCAGCTGGCTTTCGGTATCAGCAATCCCAAAAATCTCCAATTAATCATTCTGAAACCAAATCTGTCGAAATTTTCAAATTTTTGCCCTCATATTGGGCCCGCCTTTGTGAATTTTTTTTATTGACTTCACATTCGTAATCAGCGACCTCAGAAAGTTACGGATAACCATATTCAGCCAAATTTGTCAAACAAAAATTTTCACTGCTATATTGGGTCCGCCATTTTTGACTTTTAAATATTGACTTCAAATTCGTAATCAGTGATCCCAAAAACCTTCGAGTAATAATTTTTAGCAAAATCTGTCGAAATTTTTTTACTTTCGTTGCTATATTGAATCCGCCATTTTGAATTTCTCAATATTGATCACAAATTCGTAATCACTGACCTCGAAAACCTCTAAGTAACAATTTTTAGCTAAATCTGTCGATATTTTTTAATTCGCATCGCTATATTGGGCCCGCCATTTTGAATTCGAACATTTTGACACTAGGTTCGCCATTATCGGCCTAAAAATAAAATATAGTGTAGCCATCTTTAGCCAAAATTGTGTTTATTTTTTACCTTTGCTGCGATATTGGGTCCGCCATTTTGAATTTTTGTTGATTGACTTTCATTTCCTAATCAGTAACCCCAAAAACCTCCAACTAACAATTTTTAGCCAAAACTGTAAAAAAAAATGATTTTTGCCACCATATTGTGCCACATCAAAAACATCCAAGTAACAATTTTTAGCTGAATCTGTCAAAAATTTTTTACTTTTTCCGTTATATCCGGTCCGCCATTTTGAATTGTAAAATTTTTACTCTAGATTTGCAATGAGCGATCCCGAAAATAACCGCGTAACCATTTTTAGCCAAATCCAGCGACATTTTTTATTTTTGCCACCATATTGGGTCCGACCTTTTAATTTCAAAATTTTGAAACCAAATTCAGAATCAGCGACCCCAAAAGCATCCAAGTAATAATTTTTAATTTTTTTAAATTAACCATAAACTCGTAATCAACAACCCGAAGAACATCGGAATAACAATTTTTATCTAAATCCGTCAAAATTGTTCAATTATCGACGCCATATTGGGTCCGCCCTTTTGAATTTTCGTTGATTGACTTCAAATTTCTAATCAGTAACCCCAAAAACCTCCAAGTAACAATTTTTAGCTAAACCTGTCGATATTTTTAAATTCTCATTGCTATATTGTGTCCGCCATTTTGAATTCTAAAATTTGGCTCCAGGTTTCCCTATTATCGGCCCAAGAAAAAAAAACATCGTGTAACCATTTTTAGCCAGAACTGTGTCATTTTTTATCTTTCGCTGCAATATTGAGTCCGCCATTTTGAATTTTTCTTCATTGACTCCAAATTCCTAATCAGCAACCCCAAAAACCTCCAAGTAATCATTTTCAGACAAATCTGTAGAAAAAATTCGATTTCCGCCGCCATATTGTGTCTGCACAGTTTTAATTATAACATATTGTCTCCAGCTTTATAAGCAGCAACCCCAAAAACCACACAGTAACTATTTTTGGCAAAATATATCAACATTTTATAATTTTCGCCACTATATTGGATCCGTGATTTTGAATTTCAAATTTTTTACTCCAAATTCGAAATCAGCGACCCCAAAAACGCCCGAGTAACAATTTTTAGTGGAATCTGTCAATATTTTTTAATTTTTACCGACATATTGAGTCCGCCATTTTGAATTCTAACATTTTGACTAGATTTTCAATCAGCGATCCCGAAACCACTTTTAGCAGAATCTATCAACATTTTTTAATTGTCGCCACCATATTGGATCCGTCGTTTTGAATTTCAAAATTTTGACTCCAAATTCGGAATCAGCGACCCCAAAAACATTTAAGTAAGAATTTTTAGTTGAATCTGTCAAAAAAATTTAAACTTTTATCGATATATCGGGCCCGCCATTTTGAATTTTAATATTTCGTCTCTATATTTACAATAAGAGATCCCGAAAACCACAGAGTAACCATTTTTAGCAAAATCTATCGAAAAAATATAATTTTCGCCACCATATTGGATCCGTCATTTTGAATTTCAAAATTTTGATTCAAAATTCGGAATCAGCGACCCCAAAAACATCCAGTTGAATCTGCCGAAATGTTTACCGCTATATTGGGTCCGCAATTTTGAATTCTAACATCTTAACTTTAGATTTTCAATCAGCGATCCCGAAATCCACCGCGTAACCATTTTCACCCAAATCCAGCAAAATTTTTTATTTTTACCACTATATTGGATCCGCCGTTTTGAATTTCAAAAATTTGATTCCAAATTCGAAATCAGCGATCCCAAAAACATCAAAGTAATAATTTTTAGTTGAATCTGTTGAAATGTTTACCGCTATATTGGGTCCGCAATTTTGAATTCTGACATCTTGACTTTAGATTTTCAGTCAGCGATCCCGAAATCCACCGCGTTACCATTTTCAGCCAAATCCAACAAAGTTTTTTATTTTCACCACCATATTGGATCCGCAGTTTCGAATTTCAAAATTTTGATTTCAAATTCGACATCAGCGACCCCAAAAACATTTAGGTGAAAATTTTTAGTTAAATCTGTCACCATTTTTAAACTTTCATCGCCATATCGGGTCCGCCATTTTGAATGTCAACATTTGGCTCTAGATTTGCAAGTAGCGATCCTGAAAATAACCGCGTAACGATTTTTAGACAAATGCAGCGAAATTTTTTATTTTCGCCACCACATTGGATACACCGTTTTGAATTTGAAAACTTTGGATCCAAATTCGAAATCAGCGACCCCAAAAACATCTAAGTAACAATTTTTAGTTGAATCTGTCGAAATTTTTTTATTTTCACCGCTATATTGTGTCCGCTATGTTGAATTCTAACGTTTTGACTCTAGATTTGCAATCAGCGATCCCGAAAATCACAGAGTAACTATTGTTAGAAAAATCTATTTAAAAAATATAGTTTTCGCCACCATATTGGTTCCATCATTTTGAATGATAATATCAATTAATATTACCCAAAAATAAAATTTTATCTTGTATTTATAACTTTGGACCAATCCATTGAAACTTGTTAAATATTCCACAGACGCACAGCTGACGTCCGTTCGGTTGGCTACTCGGAGTTGTTCAGCCTCTCCAGAGAAGATGTCCTCGCTGCCATGAAGGACTACCCAGAGGCTCAAGACATCCTCCAAAACCTCGGGAGAAAACGCCTCATGGAAGCCCAGAGAGTAGCCCGAGCATTTAGGACACCTTCCTCTCCAGGTCACGACTCTTCCGACAACAGCACCGGAAAGCGAATAGTCGACAAGCTCAAATGCGACGTCAAGGGCTTGAAAAACGTCCTTCGAAAAAGCCGACGCAACACACGACCTGATGAGAGTCTAGAACTCCAGCCCTTAACATCCCGAGGACCCCCTCTCAGAAGACAGCACAAGGTCGACGATGGTCAAGAAATCACCACCATGTCCGAGCCTCCAATCTCACCACTTGGAGCCGGACTGCCCCTCCTTTCAAGACTGAGGCTCCTGAAGGAAAAGCAGGACCGAGAAGAAAAAAAAACTCTTATGGAGGTGCCCCATCAGCTCCCAGAGCAGACACAGGTTTCTGTCGAGACCCAACATACAACTGCGCATCTTCCACTATTGCAGAGAATTTTGATGATGAAGTCGAAAAGTGATCTGGAGGCTCCTGTTGAAAGAGAGCCGATGACGAAAGAGCCTCTCTTGACGAAAGCCATCCTCGAGGAGAACGAACTTGATCAGAGGCAATCTCCGGGGTCTGATGGGATTGAAATTGAGAGGATAGCTACCACCTCGACTGATAACGGTGCTTTCAGAAAACCCTGGAATGTGCTGAAGGATGCTTCTCTGAAGAAGGATGTTTCACCCCAAAGAAGTCCACCAGCAAAGAGGTTGCAGCTGAAGCAGAGTCTGACCCACATCAGGCAACAGGAGAAAATGTACGCTTCGGTAGATGACCTATCGCCTGAGTATTGTGGGTTACCATTTGTTAAGAAGCTGAAGATTCTGAATGAGAGGCAAAAGTTGGCTGAGTTGGAGAAAGCTGTGAGGAGTTCGAGTCTTGACTGTGGGGAGAATGCTGAGGCTGAGTTTGATGGAAATCTGACGAGGAGTCACTCGGAGGCTTGTGCGATCGAGTATGCGAGAAGGCTCGCGAAACTTAATAAGGTTAGTAGATTGAGCCTTCTGCGGCTGCTTGAAGTCTTCGTGGTCTTATGCGGCTGCGCAGAAGTCTTCTTTGGTTTCTGCAGCTGCGCAGAAGTCTGCTTTAGCTTTAGGGGTTGCACAAATGTCTTATTTAGCGTCCGCAGCTAGAAAAAGTCACTTCTCTATCTTGAATAACTTTTTGGTCACTTTTTAGGGCTTCGTAGGCCAGGGTGGAAACCCTATAGTTTCGGTCGAATTTCCGTCGTCGTAATTTTTTCTCATGCATGGATGTGAGGGCCATAGTAGAAAAGGTTTTGCAAGTCAATTAATGTATGATATAAATTAACCAAGTTTCTTTTGAATCAGGCTCGCCGATCTTTGACATCGCCAGACCAGCTTTCACCCGAGAACGAGACCTTGGAGCGAAGGAACTTGAAAAGCATCCTCAAGAAGTTATCAGCTGGGAGCCGAACCGAAAGCTCGGAGACTTCAGCGACCAGCACTCCAGACAGGGTAAAGGCAACCGCAGAATTTCGAAAATTAATGAGAGCCCCAACGATAGAGGGCTACGCAGCGAGGCACTCGAAGCTCTCGAAAAGCGTGACCTTCAACAAGTATACCTTACAGAGTCCACCGACCGAGCAACTGCCAAGGGACTCTTCATTGGGGAGTCAAGGTCTTCCTCAGCCCCAGGACCAGATCTCACTGCCACCGCCCAATAAACTTAGTTTCCGTCCTCTGAGCAGTGGGGGACTTCACATGGTTCCTAGACCGAGGGAGGAAGAGTTCTTGGGGGAGCTGGTCTCCGGAATCAAGGATGTCGTCCAAACGAGGGTGGTAAGTCAATCTTTCCGGCTTAAAGCCTCTTCCAATTCCTTGATCCACTTCCTTTATCTTCAATTCAGCTTCAGTACATAAGCTAAACTCATTTTTAAACAACTCTGATAATTTTCGGATTCATCAACAGGAGGAGATCCAACTCAGTTACGAAAAAGAATACACTTCCCTGGAGCTGGAGATCAGAAAACGAGACGAGATCATCTCCCAACTCCAAACACGAATCCTCCAGCTCGAGCAGCGAAGGTCCCGCAGCTGTGAGGATTCAGATGATAGCACCGAGGCTGAAGGATCCATGGAAGAAGACATGGTCGAGGATAGAGAAGACCATCCGTTCATGAGAGACGGTTCAGTGGACACTGTCCTCACAGCCCAACCTCGTCTCAGGCGCTCCTCACCATCGACGGACTCCTCGATTAATCGGAGGTCCTGGGAGGAGCACTCTGAGGAGGAGACTCTGGAACTCCAGGACCTTCCGAGGTCTATCACACCCCAGAGTATTTGGAAAGACGATGTAGCGATAGATGTAGATAGTGATGAGAGTAAGTCGGATGATGAGGGTGAAGCCAGAGGGAGCGACTCTGACGAGGAGGAGGGTGGCCACAATAATTGGGAAGTGACGATGCTGGCCCAGCAACTCGAGGCGAGAAGGAAAAGTAGCGAAAGTTCTAGGTCGGGTTCCTAGCGCATTAATGAAATTTTAGAAATTCTGTATTATTATAAAAATACAGTCAACTCGAGGGTGTGGCTAAATCCTTTGGAGTGGGACCCTAGTGCAGCTTTCTGCGAAGACTGCCCGTATTTAGGTTTTAGTGGTCTGAGGACCTGTAATGAGTTTATGATGTAATTTTATTTATTTTGGGTTAGCAAGTATACAGGGTGTCCCATGAGTTAGCCTTATGATTGTGGGTATCGGTAGAACAAAAAAAAAAGGTCGAAAAGTCCCATAAGCTTTTTGGGTCTGATGCGTATGTTGGGACTTACAGAGGTTTGGAATTGTATGTAGGTGAGTTGCTTTTGTGGCAGTGTGCTTGCATAAAAACTAGCGATCGTCAGCACCACAAAAACGGCTCACCTACATATAATTTCAAAGTGCTATAAGTCCCAACATACGCATCGGACCCAGAAAGTTTATGAGACTTTTCAATTTATTTTTTTGTTCTACCTGCCTCTACAAGGATAAGGATAACTTCCGGTACACCCTGTATATGGCCGGATCCGAAGAAAAGGGTCTAATGCCTAAAAAGTCGATTTTTAGGTTTTGTAGGTTTCAGTAAGCGTTTTTCTTGAAAACTTGGTTTTAGGCACTAGACTCCTTTCATCGGATTCAGTCACATATAAAGATGTCAAATTGGAATTTGAAAATATTTTTTAAAAGAGTCGAAAATTGAGAATTTATAAGTGAGTCAAGGAAATTCATGAGAATTCACGGGAATTACTGTCAACTTAATGGAATTCAAAGGAATTGATGGAGATTCCAGTTTATTCCAGGATTTTCAAGGGAATTCAAGAAAATTTAAGGAAATGAAAAATAATTTAAGGGAATTTAAGTTAATGCAATTTGAAGGAATTCCAGAGAATAAAAGGGAATTAAATGGAATTTAAGAGAATTCATGAGAACTCAAGGGAATTCACTGGTATTCATGAGGGTGCAAGTTTTTTTTCAATTCTAATGGGTTTTTAGGAAATTTAAGGGAATGACCGTTAATTCAACTCTTTTAAGCAAGCCGAAGGAAATTCATAGGAATTTAAGAGAATTGAAGAAAATTCTTGAGAAAATGTAAGGGAACACAAGAGAATTCATGGGGTTCATGTTCATTCAATGAATTTTAAGGGGTTCTGAAGACATTTAAGGGGATTTAAAAAAATCAAGGAAATTTAAGGGAATTCAACGGAATTTCAGAGAATTTATGGAAACTTAAGGGAATTCAAATAAATTCAAGGGAATGAAAGAGAAATTAAGGAGTTAAAAGAATTGAAGGGAAAGAAATGGAATGCAATGGAATTGAAGAGAATTCATGGAGAATCAGTTAAATTCATAGAGAATAATGTTTTTAAAAGGAATTTTCAAGTGTTTCAAGGGAATTCAATTAAAGCTAAGGAAATTTAAATAAATTCAATTAAAGTTAAGGGAATTCAAAGGAATTCAATTAGATTTAAGGGAATTTAAAGGAATTCAATTAAAGTTAAGGGAATTCAAAGGAATTCAAGGAAATCCAATCGCATGAAAGGGAATGCATGTGAAGTCAAGGGAATTGCATTAAATTAATTTGAGGGAGTTCAAGGGAATTCAAGGGGGTTCATGTTTATTGAAGGAACTTAAAAGGATTTCCGGGAAAGAAAGGAAATGTAATGGAATTGAAGAGAATTCATGGAAAACCAGTTGAATTCATAGAAAAAAAATGTTTGAAGGAATTTTAAAAGTTTTTAAGGGGATTGAATTAAATTCAAAATAAATTTAAGGGGATTCATGTTTATTCAAGGAAGTTTAAATAATTTCAAAGGAATTCAATGAAATTGGAGAGAATGTAAAAGGATTCAAGAAAATGTGAGGAAGTGAAAGGGAATTCAATGAGATTGAAGAAAATTAATGGGAATTCAATTAAGGTTAAGGGAATTTAAAGAAATTCAATTAAAGTTAAGGGAATTCAATGGAATTCAAGGAAATTTAATGGATTGGAATGGAATGCATGTGAACTCAAGGGAATTTTATTAAATTAATTTAAGGGAATTCAAGGGAATTCTAGGGGGTTTACGTTTATTGAAGGAACTTAAAAGGATTTCAGGAAAAGAAAGGCAATGTAATGGAATTAAGGAGAATTCATGGGAAACTAACTGAATTCATAGAAAACAAATGTTTGAAGGAATTTTAAAAGTTTTTAAGGGGATTGAATTAAATTCAATCTAAATTTAAGGGGATTCATGTTTATTCAAGGAAGTTTAAGTAATTTCGAAAGAATTCGAGGAAATTGGAGAGAATGTAAAAGGTTCAAGGAAATGTGAGGAAATGAAAGGGAATTCGAAGAGATTGAAGAGAATTCATAGGAATTCAATTCAAGTTAAGGGAATTTAAAAGAATTCAAATAAAGTTAAGGGAATTCAATGGAATTCAAGGAAATTTAATGGAATGAAAGGGAATGCATGTGAAGTCAAGGGAATTGAATACAATTAATTTAAGGGAATTCGAGGGAATTCAAGGGGGTTCATTTTTATTGAAGGGACTTGAAAGGATTTCAGGGAAAGGAAGGAAATGTAATGGAATTGAAGGGAATTCATGGGAAACCAATTGAATTCATAGAAAACAAATGTTTGAAGGGATTTTAAAAGTTTTTAAGGGGATTGAATTGAATTCAAAATAAATTTAAGGGACTCATGTTTATTCAAGGAAGTTTAATTAATTTCAAAGGAATTCAAGGAAATTGGAGAGAATGTAAAAGGATACAAGGAAATGTGAGAAAATGAAAGGGAATTCCATGAGATTGAAGAGAATTAATGGGAATTCAATTAAATTTAAGGGAATTTAAAGAAATTCAATTAAAGTTAAGGGAATTCAATGGAATTCAAGGAAATTGAATGGAATGAAATGAAATACATGTGAGCTGAAGGGAATTCCATTAAATTAATTCAAAGGAATTCAAGGGAATTCAAGGGGGTTCATGTTTATTGTACGAACTTGAAAGAATTTCCGGGAAAGAAAGGCAATGTAATGGAATTGCAGAGAATTCATGGAAAACCAGTTGAATTCATAGAAAAAAAATGTTTGAAGGAATTTTAAAAGTTTTTAAGGGGATTG
>JAABKJ010004353.1:0-24486 GCA_011634705.1 Andricus grossulariae
TTTGAATTTTGAACCAGAAAAGATAAGTGCTACCAAAGAGATGAATTTTCAAACAAAAAGCGGAATTTTCTACAAAACAGTAGAAATTTCAAACCGAAAAACTAATAAAGAAAAAGAAAAACAGGTTAGTTTTTCAAAAAGAAACAAATTTCCAACAAAACAGTTGAATTTTGAACAAGAGAAATCAATTTTCCACTGAAATGATGAATCTTTTTTATTTTGAAAAAAAAATGTATAGGAGGGGCAAGCCCCATGAAGTTTAACACGTATTTCCCATGAGAAAAAAAGACGTTTTGTACATTTTATTGAAAAGCATTACTAGTTGCAAATTTCAGAAATAACCGCATCTTTCCAGCATGATTCAAATTGAATATTATTATAAATAATAATAAATTATTTGAACAATTAATTTTGTGAACGTTAATTAATTATTTACCTCACTCTCATTGAATGTTGGACAAACAGTGGTAGATTTTTACAAAATTTGCAATTTTCTAGCATTATTCCAAGAGAATATAATTAACAATAATAATAAGTTATTCAATCAATTATGTTTGCTCACATCAATTAAGAATTACGTTACTTTAAATGAAAATGTGACGAAAAATTGAATTTCTTAAAAAACCGCAACATTCAAACTCTATTCTAAGAGAAAATTACTAAAAACAGTAATAAATTGTTTAAACAATGTATGAAAACCTCTAATTATCAGTATAAAATTGTATTTTACGTATTAGAAACAATTTTAATTCAAACCAACCACAAAAAAATTACTATCAGCGCCCAAAAATCGCAAAACTCAGTTTTTCACTTATGGGTTTTTTTTGGAACCCTATAAAACAGACTTTTGGGGGTGATATTCAAAAAGTAGTAGTTCATTCGTTTTTATGGCTGATTGTGAAGATTAATGTTGCGTTTCAACTCGATTCTCGTAATATTGACGATTCTGAATCAAAGTTACAAAAATGTTTTTTTTTTTGCTTAAGGGAAGTACACTCCAACTCCCATATAATAACAATTTCGGGGGTTGCCTCGCACTGGCCTTGTTATTAAATCGGTACCCTCGAAACGTAAACAGTTAGGGCCACGTGGACCGTTTCCAATTAGGATGCATAATATTGCGCAATATACTCAACTGAGTACTTGCGAACTGCGGCCCTTCTGAGGCGAGAGCCGCAAACGGCTCTCGCCCTGTCTCCTGGCAAACTGTATGGTTTAGCAGTTCTTTTAATTAAATAATTATATATATTATAATACTTACCGAGAAGATTAATGAAGCACGCTAATATGAAACACAGAGTGGAAGTCACGAGTCTCATTATAAAAAATTTCGACAACAAGAGAAAAACGAAAAAAAAAAGATAATTTAATATTCTTCCAGAGGTTTCGGTGGATTTTATACTAGTCACTACACATCTAGTTTGATATTTGTATTTTATCATTCAATTTATTCCGCATCACGATGAATTACAAACAATTTCAAAATTTTGTGGTCTTATCGTTGTGTAAATTTACAATTTATGTTTATTAAAACGGCTTCATATTGTGAAACTTTGTTTTGGAGAATATTACAGACTAAATCAGTTACAAGGCTTCAACTGGTGGCTTAGCCTATTTACAATTTTCACAATATTATTTTCCTGAAAATATTTCACACGATTTTATAAAAAAATGTAAATTTCATTATAAAAATAAGAAGGAAAAAATCAAATCTCAGACTTAATTATTGTTATGATTATAACTTTGTTATTATATTCGTTCATCTCTTTATATAGGTACACATGATCTTAGTATTGATTATTATTGTAAAAAAATTATTATTGATTTACAATCAACAAAAGAATTTTAATTTTTTTAAATCATACATTAGCCTTTATCTAAAAAGTTGTACTTCTGTAAATCACAATTTTCAAATGAGAAATTTTATAATTCTAAAAATTTATCTCTAAGAGAAAACATCCAAATTTCAAATGATTCCTTAATAATATGCAGGATTTTGGGTAATTATGTATTTTTGTCAATTTTAGATGTTTCGAAAATACTCAAAACTATTTTCAATGCTGAAAAGACTTAAAACGAAAAATTTTAATACATATAAGAAGATTCCAAAAGAACTAAGCTTCTTAAGACTTAACAAACGTTTCAAGAGGATGCAACATTTTTTTGAAGATTCATAGTAAAATAAAAAATCATTTTTCATTTTTAAAAACTGATATAAAATATTTTAGAAGAGTTCCGAAATTGCCGGAAAAAAATATGAAACATTTTAAGGACATTTTTTTAATTTTGCGAGATGTTAACTAATTTTAGGAAATTTTTTAATTATTTCAAAAGATATGTAGAAGATTTAGAAGTTTTGGAAGGACTCTGAAATAATTTTAATATTAGGAAGATATTAAAATTTTTTTTAAAACCTACATTTTCTAAGATTTTGAAACAAAAAACCCTTTCAAGAGAATACCAAAATTTTTGGAAGATTCCTAGGGAAATTAAAAAACATTTTTATTTTTAAAAATTAATTTTGAATATTTTTAAAGATTTGCAAAAATTGCAGAAAAACAATATAGAACTTTTTAAGAATATTTTTCTAATTTTGCGGGATCATAACCAATTTTAGGAAAATTTGTAATTATTTAAAAAAGATATTTAGAAGATTTGGAAGGTTTGCAGAGACTCTAAAATAATTTTGATATTAAAAAGGTTAAAATTTTTTTATTCGTACATTTTTGTAGATTCTGGATAAATAAGCTTTTTAGAATTTTCGAAAGATTCAAGAGAATAAAAATTTTTCCAAAGATTCCTAGGTAAATAAAAAAAATTATTTTTAAAAATAATTGAAAACATTTTAAAAGATTTGCAAAATTGCAGAAAAACAATATAAAGCCTTTTGAGAACATTTTTTTAATTTTGCAGGAATATAACTATCTGGAGGAAAATTTGCAATGATTTAAAAAGATATTTAGAAGATTTAGAAGTTTTTAAAAGACTCTAAAATAATTTTTATATTGAGAGGATTAAAAAAAAAAAGAATTTAAACCATAGATTTTTAAGGATTTCGAAAAAGAAGCTTTCTAAGACTTTTGAAAGGTTTCAAGTGAACAGCACAATTTTCTTTTCAGATTCCTAGAAAAATTAAAAGTTATTTTTTATTTTTAAAAATTAATTGAAAACATTTTTTTCAAATTCCAAAGTAGCCGAAAAAGAATCTAAAGGATTTTAAGGACAGTTTTTAACTTTTCAAGACCTTCACCAGTTTTGGGAAAAACCTGGAAGATTTCCAAAAAGGAGCTTCTTCAGAATTTCAAAAGGTTCTAAGAGAACATCATAATTTTTTTCAGATTTCTGGAAAAATTCGCTATGATTTTTTGTTTTGAAAAAAAAAACTTTAAGATCAAATTGTAAGAAATTTCCAAATATTTTGAATGTTTACCTAAAATTTCGAAAAACAAAAATGCAGAATGTAGATTTTAAAGCGACATTTTTAAGCTTTGCGATATTACAAATATTTTTCAGAATTTCTCAAAAATATAAGGAAAAATTGGAATGATTTTAAAAGATATTTAGAAGGTTTCCAAGTGTATAAACAATTCTCGAAAAATTGTAGAAAAAATTCAAAAGATTCTTAGAATTTGTAAAGATTTTCAAAAGTTAAAAAAATAAATAAATAAATAAACTTGTGAAGATCTTAATTTTTTGTAGGAAATTTTAGACGAGTTTGAAAAAGCAGCTTTTTAATATTGTTTGAATGTTTTAAGAAAACAAAACAAAAATTTATTTAGATGACTCCGTAAATTCGTAATGATTTTTTATTTAAAAACTTTAATTTTCCAAGAAAATTTCAAAAAATTTCAAAAGTTTTACTAAAAATGTAAAAAAAAAATCTGGAAGATTGTAAAAATATTATTCAAGTATTGTTGAACTTTAAAACTTTCCTAATATTTTCAAATTTCTTCCAAACTCTTAAATTTCTTATAACAGAATATTTTAATAATGTTTTAATATTCCCTAATATTTTGTAAAATCCTGTGACAGAAAAAAATTTCTATATTATTTTCTAGATTCTTTTTCCACACATTTGAAATTTTGAAACTTAATAATTCAATATGAAATAATTTATTTATTCAGAAAATAGGATTAATTTTACACAAAGTAAATATTCATTTTCATGCGAAATCAAATTACAAAAATCCCTCTATATAAGTCAATGAAATTTACTAATTATATTAACAAAAATTCTTCTTATTCAATGAGAGAAAAATTAGCAACTAAAGATCACTAGATAAATAATTGTATTATTTAAAATATTGCTTATAATTTAATAGTAGACAATTACTAATTGCTTGATAAAATATAAATCTATTTATAGGGCTTTTTGATAAGATTAATTAAAACAAGTTTATCAACATGGAAATGGTGACAAATAGAAGAATGTAATAAAGTCGCCTCACGGATGTTTGCATTGTTTTAATAAAGTTGAAAATATTAAACAACCGTGTTTAGTTAAATTAAAATTAATTTTAATTAATTAAATGTGAATTTATATTTCAGAGGAATAAAAGATAAGAAAACTCTAAAATCTCATTTTAATCTTTATATCATACATAAAAAATTATCTATTTTATACAATTTGTTATTTTTCAGAATTTTATAAAATGCAAGATTTTCTTTAGGCATTTTTATAAAACTTATAAAATCTTTCAAAGAATTTTCCCACGAATCTTCAGAAATTTATTTACAAAATTATTGAAAATCTTCTACATTTTTTGTTAACTCTTTCAAATGCAACATTTTCTTTTCAAATTTTTGAAATCTTTTCAAGTTTTGAAATTTCTTCTATCTGTTCAAGGCATATCTCTTCAACGGACTGACAATTTTTTAATTTTACGAAATAAAAAAAAATGTCCGTCAAATGTTCCAGATTCTTTCTTTACTTTTTTAGAAACCTTTTTAAATGTTTGAACAGGTTTCTTAGCAAAATTCAATGAATGAGTATAATTTAATTTATATTTCAAGGATTTTAATTAATGATTTCTACCTATTTAAAAAGATTATCACGATTGTCATAGATGTCAAGGGATTGTAGGATTGTAGGATTGCAAAATCTTTTCAGGTTTTTCTAGAAAACTTTGGAAAAGAAATGAGATTAAGTTGAATTTCAACGGATTCTTGATGCCGAAGATTTCAAGGATTTTAAAGGATTTCAAAATATTTCAAAAGAGATTAAAAAAATTCCAAGGGATTCCAAAATAAATGTGTAGGATTTTGCAATCTTTCAAGAGTTTTCTAGAGAACTTTATTGAACAAGCAAAATTAAGTTGGATTTTAAGAAAATAATAAAGGATTTCCAAAATTTTCAAGCGATTTCTAGACAACTTTGTATTTCAAAATTGATCTAAATTTAATGTTTTGGTTTTTTCCTAATTTTCAAGAATTTTGCACCTCTCAAGTTTTGAAACTCAATTTTTCAAGCAGAAATAAACTCCGTATTATATAATTAAATGAGGAAGACGACGTGTTCGTAGCAGCATACATATATCAAAGCAATTTTGGGATAGACGCCAAGTTCCCCCTCGTCGTCGTCATCGCTTACCGAATTTGCTCTCCTAATCGAGTAGAACTCGCTAATTTAATTGGCATGAACGTGCCAGTGGGAAGGATTTTATTGAACGTGAAATGCGATGACGAATGAGGGAAAGGCGCCAGCTTCAAGTTTACAAATTATGGTTCCTTCCTTTATAGGCATTTTAACGTTTCATTAGAAGCACCTAATCTTCATCAGTTTCATATATGACCACAGAGAAATAAAAGAGTCCGATGATTGTAGAAGACTCAGATAATTATTTGTCCTCAACTGAAGGAGCTGGTTATTTAGTATTTCATTTAACCAAAAATAGTTTCATAATAAAGACAATCTCTGAAAGTTGCAGAAACAAGCAGCGAAAGTTAGTTTCGCTGCCTCTAGAGCGAAGCGAAAGTGGTCGATTCCTACCAAGTATCAGCTGGCGGGGCGAAAGCAATACATGACACGACTGAATAAAGTGATGAGATTGTGCGCGCACAGGCCTCGTGCGTCCCGTACAAATTTCGGAAAAATCGGTCTAAAAACTGAAGAATTAGAATTAGAATCAGTGATTTTACACTTAGAATTAGAGAATTACACTAAGAATTAGAAAACTAGCATTAGAAATTTTGCCCGCACAACCACAAAAATGGTCTATTTCATCTTTATGAATTCTAATCTTAAGACAAAATGATGAAGTAAACTCACTATTAGCCAAAATTGTTGCAACTGCAATTATTGAGAATTAGATAATTACACTGCGAATTCGAGATGTTACACTGAGAATAAGAGAATTCCACTAAGGATTAGATAATTACACTAAGAATTAGAGAATTCCACTGAGAATTAGAGAATTAGAAATTTCAAACTGACAATTAGAGAATTAGAATTAGAAATTTTACACTGACAATTACAATCAGAGAACTATACAAATTAGAGTATTAGAATTAGAGTTTTTTCACTGAAAATTAGAGAATTACACTAAGAATCAAGAAATTAGAATTAAAATTAGAAAGCTCACGCCATGAATTGAAGAATAATACTAAGAATTATAGAATTAGATGTGACATTAGAAATTATTCAAAGTAAATTAGAGAATTACACTGAGAAGTAGAGAATTAGAATTAAAGTCTTTACACTGTAAATGAGAGAATTATACTAAGAATTAGAATTAGAGATTTTACACTGAAAATAAATAATAACATTAAAAGTTGAAGAATTAGAATTCCGTAAGATTTACTATGAATCAGATAATTTTACTTTGGGATTTTACTTTCAGAACCGCGAAAATCGTCCATTTCACCTTCTTGAATTTTAATCTTAATCAAAAATGGTCAAATAAACTTACTATTAGCCCAAATTTTTGCAGCTGCACTCATAGAGAATTAGAGAATGACACTGAGAATTCGAAATTTAGAACAACGGATCTTACACTAAAGATTAGAAAATCACACTGAGAATTAGAGAATTACACTGAGAATAAGAGAATTCCAAAAAGATATTTTACACTGATAATTAGAATTAGAGAATTATACAAATTGGAGAATTTGAGTTAGCGTCTTTTCACTAAAAATTAAAAAACTTCAATAAGAATCAAAGAATGACAGCTTGAATCGGAGATTTCACACTAAGAATTAGAGAATTACACTGAGAATGAGAGAATTCTACTAAAAGTTAGACAGTTAGAACGACAGATTTAGATTGAGTATTAGAGAATTACACTGAAAATTAAAGAATTATAATTAGGGATTTTACACTGGGAATTAGAGAATCATAATAAAAAATTAAAGAATTAGAATTAGTGATTTCACTTTTAAATGAGAATTAGAAATTTGCACCCAGAATTCACGATTCTACATTGAGAATTAGGGATTTAAAATAATAGATTTCACACTGTGGATTAGAGAATTAGAATTAGATATTGGACGCTGAGGATTAAAGAATTTCACTGAGAATTAGAAAATTACAACTAAAGATTTTACACTGTGAATTACAAAATAAGAATTAGAGATTATACACTCAGAACTAGAATTAGAGATTTTTCACTTAGAATTATAGAATTACACTAATTAGCACTATTATTACCACACTATTAGGTGAAATTATAGCAAGTGCACTCATGGAGAATTAGAGAATAACATTGTTATTTTAAGAGTTAGAGTTACAGATTTTACACAATATAGATTTCCCACAAAAATTCGTGAAATCCTTTTGAATCTTTCAAGATATACCATAAAAGCTTTAAAATCCGTCGAAATTTCGGAAAAACTGGTCATTCTGGCAGTTTCATTTTTTATCTCACTATCACTCAAAAGGCAGTGAAAGCTGATATTCTGATACGCCTGTCCGTCATCGCTACCTTTCGCCTCTAGCTATGTAATGTACTATTAAATTAAAAAAAACGTTCATTAGAACAAAAACCATTTCCTCAAATCAAAGAACAATAATTTCTTCCAATCGTTTTCGAGTCAAAATTTGTTCTTAAATTGTATTTGATAAAAGCCTAAAATAAAACACAAAACATGCAAACATAATATTGGAATAGAATTCACAGCTCAAAATGCTCTGAGAAGAAAATAAATTGTTGTATAGGTACCATGTTGAATTCAATATGAAACGCTCAAGATTTTAAGTACAAATATATTGCATGTTCAAGCAAATAGTTGTATTTTCAATCAAAAACAGATGAATTTCGAACCCAAAAAGACGAATTTCCAAAAAAGCAGTTGAATTTTCAAACATGAAAAATGACTTTTTAACAAAATTGTTCAATTTTTTTAAAAATAATTAATTTTCAAAAAAATAGTGGGAATTTCTAACCACAAAGTCAAACTTTCGACCTACAAAGATGAATTTTCAACCAAATAGTCGAATTTGTAAGCTAAAAAGATTAAATTTCAAATAAAAACAGTTTCATTTTTAATTATATAGTTGAATTTTCAACTAAAATGATAAATCTTCTACAACAACAAAAATGAATTTTTTATATAGAAGACTAATTATCAATAGAGTAGTTGAATTTGAAAATCAAACAGATATATTTTCAACCCAAAAAAGATAACATTTTTACTAGAAAAGATGAATTTTCAAACCAAACTGACGAAATTCCTCCATAACAGTTGAATTTGCCACCAGAAAATATCAATTTTTCATCTGAAGCTCTATTTTCAACCAAAAAGTTGAATTTTCTACAAAAATAATAGATTTTCAACCCAGAAAGACCATTTTTCAACAAATCAGGAAAATTTTTTAAGACAAGAGAACGTATTTTCTACAAAACAGTTGAATTTTCAATGAAAAATTTAATTTTTAATACAAAATTTAATTTTCAACCAAATAGTTGAACTTTCTACAAAAATAATAAAACTTTCAACAAAATAATTTACTTTCTCAGCCACAAGAGGAATTCCCTACAAAAAAGTTAAATTTTCAAACCGAAAATATGAATTTTTAACAAAAAAGTTGATTTTTAACCAAGTAATTGAACATTATAAGTAAGAACGATCATTTACAAAAAAGAACGTATTTTTAATTAAGTGGTTATATTTTTAACGAAAGAGATGGATAAAAAAAAACGAATTTACAACAAAATATATTTTTCAACCAAAGTGTTGAAAACGATTAATTGTCAACCAAAAATAGAATAGTTAAATTTTTAGTTGAAAATTAATTTTCTAGCAAGAATAAAATAGGTAAATTTTCAGTTTAAAAATTAATGTTCAACCAAAATAATCGACGTTTTTACAAAATAGTTATATATTTAACTAATAGTAGGATATTCAACCAAAAGGGATGAATTGTGTACCAAAAATTTAATATCAGATTCTTCAATTAAAAAAAACTAGCTTTCAACGACAAATAATTGTATTTTCTTATTGCGGTCTATCAACTCAGTTCGTATTTAAGCGAAAAAGGGGAAATTTCATGAAACAATATTGGATGAAAACGCTGCCAACATTTTTAACAACTGTGCACTGACAAAAAGTTCGGTTTTTTCACCAAATATTTTGGTAACTTTTGCTGTTTGACCATCGAAGAAAAAAACAGGTAGAAAGGTCAGAACGTGCTATTATCTAGCTAACATCTAGTTTTTTTCTTTCAAGCCACCTTTTTCTTTGAGTGACGCTAACTAATATATTGACAATTACAACCATATTTACAACTCGCAATATAGTTGTCAACTGACTACAGCTTTTATCCAATATTAAGATAAAAATATTGGGTTTGATCTGCGTATCTCTAGTTCATCTTGAAAGCCGCAAAACTTCAGATGATTCAATTTATCCAGAAGCTTAGAAGATGTGAAATTGGAACAGTTGGAGGTTTCATCGAAATCAGGTGTCGAAGTCATAAACTAAGACGTTGACAGAGAAAGCCAAGGGAATTAGAACCGAGCTGGCAATTTGTTCCTGAGTTTCCTTTGTCACTGCCATTCGACGCGACCTTCTTCCTCTCTCAAACCATTAAATTTCCCTCAGATCTACCTAGGTATATACTCAAGAAGCTCTTATCCATTTTCCTCGTACCTTCCAACAAGGGTATTACGTAACTTGATCTCATGACATTCTCAACAAGGCATGGACATTCGACATGAGATCTTCCTCTACATCATGCAATTCAGCACTTAGCTATTTTTAAAAATCAATTCTTTCAAAGGCGCAAACAGAAAATAAAGTCCTAGTACAAGACCAAATGTGGGCTTGTTTCAAGGTCTAATAAAGAAGAAGCCAGCATCAATTAAAACGAGCATAAGCATAATAAAATAATAACATAGCATAGCATTCTTCAATTTCAATAATTAACTTTGTTTGTTTTTTTCCTTTATTCCATGATATCATCTTTTTCAACCTAAGCTTTTGAGAACAACAATGTAAAATAATTTCAACCTTTGGAAATTTGGAACGAATTTACTGCTTCAACTGTTTCTGGCCTATATGAATATTCCCACCATCTCCATCTTAACCTGTTTTTGGTTGTTATTAATTAGGATATTCGATACGAAAAACAATCACTTTTTATCACGAATGTCATCGAAATCAAACGGAACCATTACACTTTATGGCCTCAACCCCAAGCGTTGTTTTGGAAAATTGTGGAATGCTATTTGTATAGTTGCTGATACCTTTGGATACAATTCACTTCTTCGCCTGTCGTGAAATGCAGAATTACCAATTCTTGGAAGATCCCTCGTATATTCAAACTTCTGTTAGAATCTTCTTTTCCACAGGTCCACTATTATTTTATTGATGTTTTGTGGTTCAGTCGCCTTGTCCAATATTTATAATATGTGGAAGTCTCTACGCAGAATTATCACCTATACCAAAATAATTAAAATATTTCAGTTATCAATTCAGAAAGTAATTATCGATCCCTGTATTTGAACTATTAACAAAGAGCACGGTCCTGAACCTGAATATAGATCCTGCCGAACAGAATGGAAATCAACCAATCATAAAAGAAATAAAACTCAGTGGGTAACTAAGTTAACGACGCTAAAGGAGGAAAACAAAGTACTCCATCTTTCACTTTTTCTTCGGCAGCTTCCGAGCAAGTAACATCGTGTAGTCTAAATCCATTCCAGCTTTTTGAGATCTCGTTCCTGTTTATTGAAGGTCCTGAATTTTTCGATCCGACTTTATCTACTAGAAATTTCTCAATTGGATATGAACTGATTTTTCTTTTAGCGAATTAATTATGGCTGACGTGAGTCAACGAAAGAACAATGCATCGTCACCTCAAAGTAAATTAAATGAAAATGCTGAATTAGGAAGGTCAAAATCAATTAATATTTTGAAATACTAGACGAGATTCTACTAATTCACTTTAATTACATATCTGACTTAGTCCAATATAAATATGAACCGAGTTCCAACCCGGGAGTCAACTTACCTACATTACGTTTGATATACATACAAAATATTGAGATGGTTTTGTAAACTAACCCAGATGTAGACTCCGTTCGCTACGAAAATAACTGGAGGTATATGTCTTCCATCTCGTCACTTCCGCAACATGAGAAAACGATCGTGTCAGGAAAATCACTTATTTTAATTGAGAACACTTTACTTTAGATTAAGCATTGAAAGACTTTCAAATTCACGGGTCGGAATTCGAACCGATAATCAATATAACTTTGAATAATGGAGCGCGTCGAAGTTGGGCTCGGAAAGAGGACACAAGTGCCCTGAACGATAGTCGAAACAGAATTGGGAAAAAAAGTGACCACGCGGAACATTTAGAAACCTTATTGGGAATAGTAGACATTTCTCAATTATAAACTTATTTTAGATTTTAACTAAGTAAAATTGAATAGGCTCACAAAAGTATTAACGTAAAAAATATTCTTAACCTGTATTTCATTGAATACTATTCTCTTGTTCCTCTCTTTTCAAATACGACTAATTTTGTGTAGACCAATTATTATGAAATACGCTGTATTTTTTAAATTATTAAGAACCGTCATAATTATTAGCTTAGTTTCTTGATTTAGTGCTTCACCGTTGTTTAGTTTCATGACCTTTAGCTTAATTTAAATCTTTTTACTCTTCTTTGATTGTAAAATATATAGCATTATCCTAACATATAGGTTAGTGATATCATTATTCAGTGCAGGTTCTGAGCTTGACCGGATTTTGTAGAATTTTGTAGATTTTTTGTACCTAAGTTAATTATTTAATTTCGGGTTTTATTCATTTTATTTCTCGTTTTTTAGTTTTCGTTTATTTAGGAATTAATTTTAAAAAAATATAATTTTCAGAATAAATTCACTACGATGATTGACATTTGAAAAGAAGCGGTTGCATCACATTATTGAGACAAAAAAAGTTTCAACAAATTTTAGTATTGATTCACTTGTTACAGCACATCCGTGTTATTCCTTTTGGAATATGGATAACCAAACAAAGCACGAAATTAAATGACGAACCAAACAAAAAATTTTTTGAAATCAAAACAGGAATAAAAAGTAATAACTATTTATATTTTAAGTGAATTAACTCCATGGTAGCCAAAATTATGTTTTGTTTCATGTTTAGGACCTTCGTGGGCAATATTTGAAGTTAATTTTAGTCATTGGCTGAGTTAAATGGACTGAATTGTAAAATAATATGAGTACGAGCATTTCAATTTCATAATTAATGAATTCAGAAAGGCTTAAAATCCCTTTTGCATTGATTGCATTAAGCTGGCTCACAGTATAATTAAAAGGATGCGAAATATTTCATGCAAATATCTACCGATAGGTATATTACCCTTTCGGTTTGGCTTTTTCAAAATGCAACATTGCTCGAAAAAAACATATTGTAGTGCTTTATCTTTTGTTTATTTTATCAAAATTTGATGATTCTGATTCTTGTTCAAAAAGTAGTTGTACTTATGTATGTATTAGAATATTGCAAATTTTAAAGACGATCGTGTGAGGGGCCGCAAATTTTACGTTTGATCGATACTGTAGCGAAACTTTATTTGGTACTTGGCAATCTCGAAATCCGTTACAGACTCTTTTTTACGATCACGGTTCATGTGCAACATGTGGACTATATTTCTCATCAAGCACGTATATCCTGACGAAACGTTTTTTTATTATTCTACCAAATCCTCGCTCGAAAATATTTAAAAAGATCAAAGTTGAAATGGCAGGCCTCGGATTTATTAGAGAAATCAAAAATAGTGTCATAAAATTTGAAAATAGTAGAAAAATAGTTTTATTTTTTTTTTAATATCACATCCAGGGACCAACTAATTTTATACGACACATGCATGAATACGGCCTTTTTTATGCCTGTGGAGCGAACCCCAAGTTCCGCTTTGCAGTTCATAGACATGTAATGGCCATTATTCATCTATGCCGTTACAGATATGAAATACTGGCCATTGAATATCTAGCGCTGATATATAATGGCCATTATATATCTATCACGTAAAAATTTTGACGGCATAAATACACATGGCCATAAGATACGTATGACCTGGGAAAGTGACACTTAAAGTCGCCTCCACGGGCATAAAGAACGCAGCCATATCCATGAATTTGTCCTACAAAAAAATCATGTGAATCATGGGGAGAGGGAATTTATTGATTGGTGTATGTTTTTAGTACTCGTCTTTGGCTCACACACTTAATTGCGGCTCGTACTGAAAACATACAGTCGTCAATAAATTCCCTCTGCTCACCCTTCATGAATAATATACTATTCCGTAACTTGTAACTGATTTTTTTTTAGACAGATTTTATACTGAGAAATGAGAATAATGCTGAAAACTGAAAAATTGGAATTAGAATTAGTGAATTTATACTTAGAATTACAGAATTACACTAAGAATTAGAGAACCAGAATTAGAAATTTTACCCTTAAAACCACAAAAAATGGTCCATTTCATCTTTACTTTCATCTCAGGGAAAAATGATAAAGTAAACTTACTATGAGCCAAAATTGTTGCAACTGCAATTATTGAGAATCAGGTAATTACACTGAGAAATAGAGAATTAGAATGAGAAATTTTACAATGACATTCAGAATTAGAGAATTATATAGATTAGAGTATTAGACTTAGAGTTTGTTCGCTGAAGATTAGAGAATTACACTAAGAATCAAGGAATTAAAATTAAAATTAGAGAGTTTACACTGAGAATAAGAGAATTATGCTAAGAATTAGAAAATTATATGTGAAATTAGAGATTATTCACTGAAAATTAGAGAATTGCACTGAGAAGTAGAGAATTAGAAATAAAGTCTTTACACTATAAATTAGATCATTATACTAAGAATTAGAGATTTTACACTGAGAGTTGAAGAAATGGTCCATTTCATCTTCTTCAATTTTAATACTGAGCAAAAATTGTCAAATAAACTTACTATTAGCCAAAATTATTGCAGCTTCACTCATAGAGAATTAGAGCACTACACTAAAAATAAGAGAGTTAGAAGAACGAATCTTACACTGCGGATTAGAAAATTATACTAGGAATCAGAGAATTACACTGGGAATAAGAGAATTCGAATTAGCACTAAGAATTAAAATTAGAGAATTATACAAATTGGAAAATTAGAATTAACGACTTTTCACTAACAATTAGAAAAGAACAATAAGAATGCAAGAATGAGAGGTTGAATGCAAGATTCTACACTAAGAATTAGAAAATTACACTGAGAATGAGAGAATTCTACTAAAAGTTGGACAGTTAGAATTACTGATTCAGACTGAGGATTAGAGAATTCCATTATAAATTAAAGAATTAGAGATTTTACACTGGTAATTAGAGAATCACATGAAAAAATTCAAGAATTGTAATTAGTGATTTCACTCTGAAAATCACAATTTGAAATTTACACTTAGAATTCGAGATTTTACATTGAGATTTGAAGGCTTAAAATTACAGATTTTACACTGCGGATTAGAGAATTAGAATTAGATATTGGACACTGAGGATTGAAAAATTTCACTGAGAATTAGAGAATCAGAATGTAAGATTTTGCACTTTGAATTACAAAATAAGAATAAGAGATTATACACTGAGAATTAAGATTAGAGATTTTCCACTTAGAATGATAGAATTACGCTAATTAGCAATATTATTATTATCACACTATCAGCCTAAATTATTGCGAGTGCACTCATAGAGAATTAGAGAATGGAGTTGTTATTTTAAGAGCTAGAATTACATATTTTACACAATATACATTTCCCAGAAAATGTCGTGAAATCCTTTTGAATCTTTCAAGATATACCATGAAAGATTCAAAATCCGTTGAAATCCCTTAAATTCAGTGAAATAAAAGCCTTTCGGTTTGGCTTATCCATAATAAAAAAAAAACTCTTAAACAACGCATATTGTGCTGCGTCATTTTCCATTTAGTTGATCAATATTTGATAATTCTCATTCGTGTTTAAAAAAATGGTTGTACTTATGTATGTGTTAGAATACTGAAAATTAGAATACAATCGCGTAAGAAGCCAGAAATTTGAAATTCGATTGATACTTTATAAATCCTGCAGTGAAGTTGTATTCGGTGCTTGGAAATCTCGAAATTCATTGGTAGACTGTTTCACAAAATAACGGTTCTAGTGCAACATAATTTGATTTTCGGAGGTTTAAGAGAATAGTTACGGATAGATTTCCGTGAACAAAGACGTCGATTTATAATGAACATGATGGTTGATATTTTGGCCGATTGGGGTTGCACAAAAGCTCGTTGATGCTTAGCATAAGAGTATAATATTTCCCTCAACGAGGGAGTATCTACTTGTTTATTTAACCGCAATAAAACCAGATGGATAGCGATGCTATTTCAAGCGAACGACAATACCTCTATTGCAAAACCACATAATGTATATGGAATGGTGAGCTTTCCGATTCACCCCTAAGAGAAATAATCGTTAATGTCGACAGTAATGCTGACACATCTGGCACCAATTCTGCGCTATCCATTCCATCGGAATGCAAACTGACACCTGTTTGTAATTGGTCCATAATCACCATCTTTGTGGATGCAGAATATCGTATACTGTTACACTCTGTGAGCTAATAGGAAATGCTACATTATTATGTACATTGTGCTATGTACATACATGCCATATATAAGACTTCATGCTACATACACTGGGTCAAGTGCGAACCACTAATTAACATCCGGCGAGGCACGTTTGTTTGAAGCAGTAAAACTAAATTCTGCAGTACCACAATTTTCGTAAGCTTAGCTCTGTCACAGTAAAAAATTATGTTTAAAATTATGCAGAAATCAATATCATTTTGATATGCAACAAAATTGATACCAAAATCACAAGCAGTTTGATCGGCCGTAATTAATGATCGATTTTTACGATGAGAATAATCTGATTCAGGATCATATGTCAAGTCAAGCCGACATTCTTCAAGTACTTTAGCTCATATTCAAGCTTTCTGTGATTTTCGATCCTGCAATATACATGAGAAATTAAAAAATAACGGAACTTGATAAAAGAATATATGTCCTATTATGTAAAGTTGCCACTTGTGAGCAGTTAGAAAAAATATTTACGTTAAGACATCTGGGGAAAAAAACAGGCAGTCATTTTGTTTAGTGCGACATAACTCTGAAAGTAGATCATGATGATCTGAATGGACAGAACATTAGGGTCTGGAGTTTCAAATGATCGCTGGAACAAAATGCTCTGCAAGAAAAATTATCCTTTTTTTTTTACTGTGATCCTAGAGGGCAACTGCCATTGAAAAAATAGTGTTTCAATTTCGCTTTAGCTCATTTTTTGACAAAGTATTATATTATCGATGTCAACACTAAAAAACAACTGCATTGCTTTTAATGTTCGCAACGCTCAAAAAGTACAAATTGTTGTTCAATTTTATTTCCGCAAGTTAGACACCATTTTTTGGTTAACAATGAAACTGGATAATGGTGTCGACCATAGCAGGAAATCGGAAAATAATCGGGAATTTTTTTCACCGGCAAAAAACCGGGCATCTGATTTTGTGACAGGGATTTTCCTCTCGAATGTACTTCTATGCAAATTGAAAGTAGTTTCATATATTTTATTACTCTAATTCTAAGAAAGAATAGTAGATGAGGACAGGTAATTTCGGTGAAGAATCATAATTTGGACTTTAGGACAGGAAATTTTTGTACAGAATGAGAATTTTCACTTTCGAAAAGGAGATTTTTGTAAAGAATTATAATTTTCACTTTGGAACAGGCAATGTTGATGAAGAATTATAATCTTCACTTTGAAACAGGAAATTTTCATGAAAAATTAGAATTTAAACTTTGGGACAGGTAATAATTTCCGTAAAGATTTAAAATGTTGACACTGAAACATAGTGTTTTCTTTAACAATTATAGTTTCGTGTGCAAAAAAAGGAATTTTCGTAAAGAATTTTAATTATCACTAGGAACAGGGAATTCTTGTGAAAACTTATAATCTAGACTTAAGAAGAAAAAATTGTTATGCAAAATTATAATTTTCATCTTCAAACAAAAAAAACCAATAAGGAATTACAATTTTGACTCCAGAATAGGGAATTTCCGTAATGAATTGGAATCTAGACTTTGAAATAGAGAATTCGCGTAAAGATTTGTAATTTGGACTTTGAAATAGGGAATTTACGGCAAGAATGATAATTTTTACTTTCGAAATGGAAATTTCCGTACAGAATTGTAATTTAGACTTTAGAATGGAAAATTTTCGTACAGATTTATAAGTTGCATTTTGAAACAAGGAATTTTCAGGAAGAATTATAATCTAGATTTTATAAAAGAAAATTTACATGAGGAATTATATTCTCAACCTTAAGACGGGAAATTTTCTTGAAGAATAAAAATTTAGACTTTCAGACAGAGAATTTGCGTAAAAAATCAAAATTGTCATTCTCGAACGGAGAATTTCTATAAGAAATTTTAATTTAGAATTAATTAAAGCGAATATGCATACAGAATTATTATTTGACATGGTACAGGAATTCCGGTGAAAGTTCTTTATTTATTTGTAATCATCATTCATTCCCGAAATTCCCTGTTTTAAATTAGAAATCTTGGAAATATTTGAAAATATTTAAAAATCTCTCGAAATTGACAATTGTATGGGAGAAACTCGGAAATTGACCAGGAATTTAATATCTGCCGTCGGGTAGACACTAGACACCCCGTTTACGTTTTTCTGTATGCGACTGGACTGATGTGTCCCCAGGCATTACATTAGAAGGTGCCAGCATAACTCAGTTCTTTTAATAATAAGTGATTAAAGCTTGTTGTTGCAACTACTTGAACTTCTCGTTATAAATACAGCGTAAATCTATCTTTTTCGCAAATCACTACATCAGTAGTTTAAAAAAGTCACCTTATACGTCGTAAGGATCTTTTAAACAAACATAACACAAATCTCGATTCTAAACAAAAAATGTCTTTTTTTTAAATTGTATAAAATTGTTCCAAAATAACTAATGAGATCCCTGAGGCTAATGTTTCTCGCCACATGAAACAATACGCAGCATCTACATTCCGTTTGCCCAATATCACAAAGCACTGATCGTTGAAAATGGCAACGTGCCAGACATGAATTGGCATGTAGGGGAGACCGGGGCGGGAAAAGAACGATTTTTTGTTTGTTCTACTCAAATATTCGCCATCTGTGGTGAAATATTAAAATGTAAGTTATAATTTAAATACTGTGTGAACCTTTATCTTTGAATTTTGTGATGAATTGAATGTATACCAAGTCTGTCTGGAAAGTACCCGACCTTGTGCGAAAAACGTTCTACCTAGTTTTGCTATTGTCAATAATAGGTATTTATCATTTAGGGAGGATCTCTGTGAGGCCCCCTACTAAGTGGCACGGACCTGCGAATCTTTAATCGTCTAGTGTACGCAGTTGCATAAACGTCTAACCTCGAATACGTTGCATTTCAAGATGACGGAACGAACCGATCAAAGAGTGTGCATTAAATTTGGCCAAAAAGTCGATCATTATTTTTCGGAAACCATAGTTATGATTCGGAAAATGTATGGTGATGAGTCTTTGAGTGATGCTCACATTAAAGAGTGGTTTAGGTAATTTAAGAGTGGTCGTACTCTAGTGGAGAAAGATCCTCGCTCTGGCAGGCCAAAACACCACAAACTATTTTGAGCCAAGATTTGGGGATCATCGGGTCTCTCACCCGATCCCTGTGATTTTTGGCTGTTTCCAAAATTAAAGTATCCTCTAAAAGAAAAACGATTTGCTCGCCTTTTTTCACTGGAAATCGGTATACATTTTTAAGAAGATTTATCATTTGTGCACAATTTTAGGATACTTTTCTTTGTCTGCGTATCCGTCTTTATTTCATTTCATTTTACCTGCATCGTTTTATTTTTTAAACAGAATCGTCCATATAATATGATTGTTAAGCGCCCAAAGCAAGTTTCGTTATGAGAATGTAATCGTTGAAGTTGCACGGTTATTTGAGGACTCTCTTCAAATAAATCAAATTGAAAAATGAAGTTCTGTTCTGGAAACTATACACATAACTTACAAGGAAATCCCAGGAAATTTGCCAAAATGTGCTCCAACCACTGAAAGTGAGTCGCGGTATCCCATTATTGATCGCGATTAAGGTATCTGAACGATCGTTTTCATCATGCTCCATATAAAATTTTCTTCGGTTGAAGCTTCAATCGGTAAACAGTTTGCGGTTTGAGATATAGCGAACTCTAGCACTTAATGAACTTCTCGCGAGTTTGAAAGACTCCGCGCAACTTTAACTAACAAGTTATATACTCTAAAGGAGCGGTTTCTATGAAAAGGGAAAATCATAGTGCTTTGATGCGCTTAATGACGATTACTAGCTTCTGAGTTTCTTATTTAATATCATATTTTCTTATTTAATATAAAGTAGAAGCAACTAATGGAAATCTTGATCCCTGCTCCGATGAACTGACACTGGCCACTAAGGTGCTCCAGAAATACATTGGAAATTTTTTTTCTTCAAATTTTTATGAAAAACGCCCGGAAATTTATTCAAATCCACACACAAATAAATCCATTTTTATTTTGAAAAGAATGACCTCAATATTAACTGAATCGAGTTTAAACTCAACATTTATCTTTACAATTAGCTATAGAATTCGAATAAAATATCACTTTACAATTTATTATTGCTTTTAGCAATTTTCTCTTTGAATGGAGATATAAAGTCGCGGTTTATTTCCAAAATTTTCCGCTTTTTGTGCAATTTTCAAATAGAGAGAGAGCTGATAGTTTATTAATTTTAACAAACATAATTGTTTGAACAATTTATTATTATTTTTAATAATATTATTTTTGAATAATTCTAGAAAGCAATTTTTTAATAAGTGGAAAGTGATAATTAATTGAAATTACCAAACGTGAATGTCTAAACAATTCATTATTATTGTTAATAATATTCTCTTTGTTGAATAGTAGAAAGTTGCGGTTTTTTCTAAAATTTATAACTATTGGTCTATCTTTCACTTGGAGTGACTCCATAATTATTCAAGGTGAGCGAAAATGATTGTTTAAACAAATTCTTATTATTGTCAATAACTATCCTCATCTATATTAATGCCTTATAGTTACGGTTTTTTCTGAAATTTTCAATGTTTTGCCCATTTTTCACTCAGTGAGGTAATAAATCATGAAAATTATTAAAAATAGTTGTTTAAACAATTTATTATTGTTCATAATTATTTTCTTTCAAATAAGTGATAGAAAGCTGTAGTTTCTTCTGAAATGTTTAACTTCGCTTTGCATTTATAGTTATGAACAAACAATAAATAAACATTAGATAGAAACATATTTTGAACAATCTCTTTCTTTTCCGTTAGTATATTTTCCTGGAGGGGGGATGATATCAAAATAGGTTCAATTCCAAATTTTTCTTTTACGCTTTGCAATAAACTTCTTGTAATTTCAAACAAAACATTTACGAGTCATTTACACACCTAGTTCTTCCACCTACTCCTGATTATCCCATTCTTTCATAAAAAATATTTCAAATTTGGACCAAAGAGATCAACCTGTATTCAAAAAAATACATTTTTAACCAAAATAGTTCAACTTTTACCAGAGTTGAATTTTCAACTAAAAAAGTTATTGAATTTTCTGCCAAAAGAGATTTTATTTTGACTTTTTGACACCAAAATATAAATTTTAAAGAAGAAGTGAATTTTTTACGAAATAGTTGAATATTCAACAACAAAGTTGAATTTTCAAACGAAAAAGATGACTTTCTAACAAAATTATTGAATTTTCCACGAAACATTTGCATTTTTACCCATGAAAGATGCAATTTTGACTGAAATAGGTGAATTTTAATATGAAAAAGACAAGTTTTCAAAGAAATTTTTTTTACAAAATTGTTGAATTTGCCACCAAGCAATTGCATTTTAATTCATGAAAGATGCAATTTCTACTAAAATTATAATAGAAGATTCAAATTAAATAGAAAAGATTGAAAAAAAAGTTGTGTTCTCATCCAACAAATATTTAAGTTGACTTCTTAACATCCAAATATGAATTTTAAACAAAAAGTACAAACTAGTTAAATTTTTAGTAAAAAATCAATTTTCAACCGAATAAAATAAATGTTTTAGGAAGTAGTTACATTTTCAAGTAAACGAAATAATTTCCAACCGAAAAGATTGAATTCATATAAAAAAAGATCAATTTTCAACAAAACATTGAATAGCTAAATTGTCAGCAGAAAAAAAATAATTTTTAATTATAAGAGTAATTTTTAATCAAGAAAATAAGTTATTGACCAACGTGATACATGTTTAACAACAAGAATTAATTTTCTACCATTGCACATTAACTTTTAACAAAATACAGGAATTTTCAACTGAAGAAGATACATTTTTAACAGAACATGGCATAGCTGAATGTTCATTAACAAAATTAATTTTCAACTAGAAAAAAATAATTGTCCTTAAAATACTTAAATTTTGAACAATTGAGAAACGTTTTTCAACTTAAATGATGAATCATCATTAAAAAAAATGAACTACTAACCAAAAAAGATTTCAATATTAATCGAAAATTATATTTTTACATACAATCCCTAAAATCTTGTAAAATTCTTTGAGATTCCTTGAATTCTTTGAAAATCCTATTAAATTCGATATTTCTTGGAAATTTTCAATACTCTTAAAATTATTTTCATTGTTTAAAAAGAAAACGTAAAGTACAAATCATACAATGTCCCTTGAATATAAATAAAATAAAACTTATACATTAAATATTTCTAAAGGAAATCTTTAAATTCTTGGATATTAATTAAAGTGCTTTAAATTTTGTGGAATTCCTTTGAATTTTTTTGAAATCTCCTGAAATCATTGTATAGATTTAATAAAATCCCCTGAAACGTCTTAAAACTCCTTGAAATCTTTAGAATCTATAGTCATCCCTCAAATTGTAAGTTATTATTTAAAGTTCAGTAGAAATGACATGAAATATTCAAAAATTATACAAAAATCTTTGAAATTCCTTGAAAATTTCAACATCTGTTGTGATGCTGTATAATCCCTTGAAATCCTTTGAAATAGCTTTTTTTTGTTGATGAAAATTCAACTGTTCTGTTGAAAATTCGTCTTTTTATGTAGAAAATTCAACTATTTTGGTGAAAAATCATCTGCTTTGCTAAGAAGTTTAAATATATTATTGAAAATTCGTTTTTTAGGTTGAAAAATCAATTCTTTAACTGAAAGTTGGACTATTTCATTTTTGGTGAAAGTATGTCTTAGTTGAAAATTTATGTATTTAATTAAAAATTCGTCGTTTTGGTGGAAAATTTAGATTCTAGCTTGAAAATTAGCCTTTTTGGTTCAAAACTGAACTATTTAGTGGAAAATTCAGGTATTTTGTTAAAAATTCGTCTCCTTTAGTGAAAAAATTAATGTTCTTTCTTTAAATACCACGTTTTTGGTTAAAAACTCATCTTTGAAACTGATAATTTGACTGCTTTAATTTTTATTCTATATTTATCTTTTTTATTCGGAAATAAAACTATTCCTATTGAAAATTGATCCCTTCGATTAAGAATTTAACACTTTTGTTCAAAATTCGTTTTTTTGTTGGAAAAAATTAATTTTTCTTGTTTAAAATGTAACTATTCCATGATTGGTTGAAAATTGGTGTTTTTTAATTGACAATTCAATCATTCGGATGAAACTTTATCTTTTTTTGTTGAACATTCAGCTACTTGGTTTCAAATTCGTATTTTTTTATATCAGTGAAAAATTTATGTTTTTAGTTTCAAGTACAATTACTTGATTAGACATTAATCTATTTCCTTTTAAAATTATCAATTTTGGGAAAGAAATTTTTGTTGTTGAAAATTAAACATTATTGTGAAAAATTAAACTGTTTTATTGAAGACTTAACTGATTTGTTAGAAATTCCAGTTTTTGTTGAAAACTCAATTACTTGGTAGAAAATTCAACTGCTTGGTTACCAATTTATTTTATAATCCATGTTTTTTGTTAAAAATTCATCTCTTTTGGTGAAAAATTCATGTTTTAGGTGGAAAATTTTACTCTTTAGTTACATTTTTTTAATTAAACTTTTTTAATTAAAAATTCAGCTCTTATAGTTAAAAATTCATCATATTTGTTGAAGATTCATCACCTCAGTCAAAAATTTAACTATTTTATTGGAAACTACCTAACCATTCCATTTTTGGTTGAAAATGTATTTTTTTAATGATAATTGAACTGTTTTCCTGAAACTTTATCTTTTATAGGTGAACATTTAACTGCTTGGTCGAAAATTCATCTTCTGTGGTAGAAAATTACCCGCCTCGGTTGAAAATTCATGTTCAAATCTAATTTCCTAAAGCTTGATCAATTTTGTTAAAAAGTGCCCTTTTCGTTGAAAAAGTCAAGGATTTTGTTGAAAACCTATCCCTTTAGTCGAAAATTTAACTTTTGTCTTGAAAACTCGTTTTTTGGTTCAAAAATTTATATTTTAACTAAAAAATAAACTAAACGCATTCTAGATGAAGATTTATCATTTTAAATAAAAATTAATTTCTTTGGCTGAAAATTGAACTATATTGTTGCATTTTTTTGGCTCGAAAATAATTTTTTTACTAAAAGTTCAACTGTTCCATTTCTGGATGTATTTGGTTGAAAATTTGTCTTTTCCGGTATTTCAATACTTTTTCAAACTGAACCAGTGAAATGTTTACTAGTTGAATCAGTATTTTGAATATCACTGGTGAACCAGTGATTTTCCAATTTTGACTGGGTGAACCAGTAAGTTTGATTCCCCCGATTTAGTAACAAGACTATTTTCAGGCCAATTATCCCCTATTTTTGCGAAAAATTGATCTGTTTTTCCTCATTCGAGAGAATTATGGGATACTATAATTTTGGGGACGGGGGAGGGGGCAAGGAAGAATTACAATCTTTGAAGGGTTGGGGGGGGGGGGGGGGAAAAAA
>JAABKJ010004354.1:0-24484 GCA_011634705.1 Andricus grossulariae
ACATTAAAGCTGATGAGACAAATTTTTCTAAAATCAAAAAATGAATTGAATTAATTAAAAAAAAAAAACTTTAAAATAAGTATTAATTTTAAATGGGAAACACTAAAAATGAAAACATTTATTCTAAAAAATAAATTTTAATCAGCAAAAATTGTGATATTAATACTTTTTTATACTGAAACCCTTTAAAATTTAAATTATTTTAAATAAATTTAAATCGTTAAAAAAATGAATAATTTTTAAATTCCTAATTATATTTTCCAAATTTCAACCAATTGAATTTAAATTGCAAAATTAAAACCTATGAAAGGGGGGAAAAAATAATAATAATATAAAAATAAATATCTTGTTTTATTTTAAACTCAATTTTTTAATTTCAAATCTTTCTTTAGAATTATTATACATTCTTGAAATTTTCTAATCAAATATTTTTCAATTTGAAATTATTTCTTTGTTTAAATCTTTAACTAAAAATCGGACAATTTTAAGATATTAAATAAAAAATAAAAAAATAATACAAAACAAGATTTCTGTAATATTATTCCAATTTTTGAAATCGTACAATTTTAAGCTTTCAATTCGAAATTGTTTTATATTTACATTTAAAATTATCAAATTCAAAACTGACTTCGATGAGAATTTATCTTCTTTGATTAAATATTCGGTTAAAAGTTGAACAATTTTTGTTCAAACTTCATTCTTTTTGATAAATATTCATAATTTTAATTAAAAATTCGTCTTTTTTGGTAGAAAATTAATCTTATTGATTGAAAATCACCCTTTTGTTTAAAAATACGTAATTTTATTTGAAAATTCATCTTTTTGGTTAGAAATGTACTTATTTTGTTGAAAATTCGTCTTTTTTAATGAATTCTACTATATTTTATATTAAATTAAAATCTTTTTTGGTTATTATATCAACTATTATATTTTTCGTTAACAATTCATCTTTTTTAGCCAGAAAAATTCAACCATTTTGATAAAAGTTGAACTACTTGCTTAAACATACATTTTTTGTTGAAGATTCATAAGTTTAGTAAAAACTTCGTCTTTTTTGGCAAAAAATATTTCTTTTTGATTACTTTTTTGCCACATTATTGTTACTTTTCGGTTACTTTTTTGAGAGAAGTATGGTTACTATTTTACTATTTTTTTAAGCTTGAGCAATTCCGAGATCTGGACGAGCTTCAAAGGCCAAAATACTCTAAAAAGAGAGAAAATCGTGAGATTTTCAAGAAAAAAGGGAAGATATTTATTTCCAAATAAAATTAATGTGGGTACTATTATTAAATTCAATTTAAAACGGTTTAAAATACTGACATTTTGAGTAAAAATATTGCTTTTTTAATAAAATAGATGAATTTTTAGCCAAATAGTTGAATTTTGAACTAAAATGTTGAATTTTTAACCAAAAAATTGATTTTTAACACAGTATTTTAATTTTCAGCATTTTTAAACCAAAAAAGACTTTGATTTTAAATAACAAAACAGTTAAATTTATCCAAAAAAAGAAGAATTTTCTACAAAATAGTTGAATTTTCAACTAAAATGTTGAATTATTATCCAAAAAATTGATTTTTAACAAAGTGATTTAATTTTCAGCATTTTTAAACCAAAAAATACTTTGGTTTTAAATAAAAAACAGTTAAATTCATAAGAAAAGAAGAATTTTCAACAAAATAGTTGAATCCCCAAATAAAATAGATTGTTTTTTAACCAAATAGTTGAATTTTTAACTAAACAAATGAATTTTCAACTAAAATCATGAATTTTTAACCAAAAAACTAATTTTTAACAAGATATTTTCACTTTCAGCATTTTTAAACCGAAAAATACATCGATTTTAAATAAAAAAACAGTCAAATTCATAAATTAATACGAATTTTCACCAAAATGGTTGAATCCTCAAATAAAATAGATTGATTTTTAAGCAAATATTTGAGTTTTTAAATAAACAGATGAATTTTCAACTAAAATAATGATTTTTTTCACAAAAAGATTAATTTTTTACAAAGTCGTTCATCTTTCAGCATTTTTAAACCAAAAAATACTTTTATTTTAAATAAAAAAAGTTAAATTCATCCAAAAAAGACGAATTTTCAACAAAATTCTTGAATCCTCAATTAAAATAGTTTGATTTTTGAGAATTTTTTTTTTAGTTTTTAACTAAACAGATGAATTTTCAACTGAAATGTTGATTTTTTAACCAAAAAATTAATTTTCAACAAAGTATTTTTTTTTCAACAAATCTTTCAGCATTTTAAACCAAAAAAAGACTTTGATTTTAAATAGAAAACAGTTAAATCCTCAATTAAAACAGATTAATTTTCAAACAAAAAAGACGAAACTTTAACGAAATACGGGAAACTTTAGCCAAAATAGAATAAATAAAAATAAAAACGTTAAATTTTCAACAAGAGACGAATTTTTAACTAACATGACGAATTTTCAACCAAAGAGATGAATTTTTAAATGAGAAGAATAATTTTCAAGAAAAAATAATAATAATTTTCTACTAAAAAGGACGTTTTTTCAACAAAATAGTTGAATCCTCAAATAAAATAGATTGTTTTTCAACCAAATAGTTGAGTATTTAACTAACCAGATGATTTTTCAACGAAAATGATGAATTTTTAACAAAATAGTTTAATTTAAACCAAAAAATACTTCGATTTTAAATAAAAAACAGTCAAATACATAAAAAACAGACGAATTTTCAACAAAATAGTTGAATCCTTAATTAAAACAAATTTTAAAATCAAAAAGACGAAACTTTCAACGAAATACGGGAAACTTTAGCCAAAATAGAATAAATTTAAATTAAAAAGTTAAATTTCCAACCAAAGAGAGGAATTTTTAACTTAAATGACGAATTTTCAACCAAAGAGATGAATTTTTAAACAAGAATATTAATTTTCAAACAAAACAAAACAAAATTTCTACTAAAAAATACGATTTTTCAACAAAATAGTTGAATCCTCAAATAAAATAGATTGATTTTGGACTAAATAGTTACATTTTTAACTATGTTGAATTTTTAACCAAAAAATAAATTTTTTACAAAGTAGTTTAGCTTTCAGCATTTTTAAATCAAAAAGTACTTTGATTTTAAATAAAAAACAGTTCAATTCATCAATAAAGGACAAATTTTCAAAAAAATAGTTGAATCCTGGAATAAAATCGATTGATTTTTAACCAAATATTTGAGTTTTTAACAAAACAGATGACTTTTATTATGATTTTCTAACCAAAAAACGAATTTTTTACAAAGTCGTTCATCTTTCAGCATTTTTAAAACAAAAAATACTTTGGTTTTAAATAAAAAAACAGTTAAATTCATAAAAAAAAGACGAATTTTCAACAAAATAGTTGAATCCTTAAAGAAAATAGATTGATATTTAACCAAAAAATTAATTTTTAACTAAAAAATTAATTTTTGACCAAAAAATTGATTTTTACCGAAAAAATTTTTTTTTTTTAATTTTCAGCATTTTTAAACCAAAAAAATACTGTTTTAAAATTTAAAAAAATACTATACTATTTTGTTGAAAAATACATTTTTCAACAAAATAGTTGACTCCTCAAATAAAATAAATTGATTTTTAACCAAATAGTTGAATTTTTAACTAAATAAATGAATTTTCAACTAAAATGTTGAATTTTTAACCAAAAAATACTTTGATTTTAAATAAAGAACAGTCAAATTCATCCAAAAAATACGAATTTTCAACAAAATTGTTGAATCCTTAAAGAAAATAGATTGTTTATTAAACCAAATAGTTGAATTTTTAACTAAACAAATGAATTTTCGACTGAAATGATTACTTTTTAACCAAAATATTAATTTTTGAAAAGTAGTTTAACTTTCAGCATTTTTAAATCAAAAAGTACTTTAATTTTAAATAAAAAACAGTTAAATTCATCCAAAAAATACGATTTTCAACAAATAAGGTCAATCCTCAAATAAAATAGATTGTTTTTTAAATAAATAATTTAATTTTCAAGTAAAAAGATGAATTTTTAATTAAAATGATGAATTTTTAACCAAATAAAACCAAATTTTAACAAAGTAGTTAAACTTTCAACCAAAAAAGATGAATTATCAACCAAAAATATAATAGTTGATATTTAAACCAAAAAAATACTGTGATTTTAAATAAAAACCAGTTAAATTCATTCAAAAAAGACGCATTTCCAAAAAGACAGTTGCATCCTCAGATAAAATAGATTAATTTTTAACCAAATAGCTGCATTTTTAACTAAACAAATGAATTTTCAACTAAAATGATGAATTTTCAACAAAAAAGTTGACCAAGAATTTTCAACCCAAACGATGAATTTTGAACTAAAATGATGAATCCTCAACCTAAAGAATTAATTTGTAAAAATATATTTGAATTAAAAAAAAAAAAAAACTCTTGAAAAATCTATTAGTTGATGCTTTAACTAAAAAATATTTCAATTCTTAATCAAAGAGAGTTTTCAACCAAAAGGAATCACTTTTGATTAAAATTGTTGAATTAAAAAAATAATTACATTAAAAAAAACTTTAAACCAAAAATATTTGGATTTTATTACTGGGTTTTATTAATTCAGTTCACATTTGAGTGGAAAACGAGAAAAAGGCCCTGTTATTTATATTGCATTATATTAACTTTAATATGAACATATTTTTATTAATCTATGTTAATAAAGAATTAACTATTTTAAATATTCCCGCCTTAAAATTTTAAACTGAAGCGTTTTTAAAGATTCATGAAATTATTCGTTTGACCAAAGTTTCATGAAAAATAAGGTAAAACCCTATTCAAAATTATTGTAAATGCATCAAATGTATTTTTGTCTGATTTGACCGGAATTTATATCAGTTTGAGGTTAAACCTCCACGTGGATCGTAGGATTTTTCGAGGGTATTTTATTTTTGCTTAAAGAAATTAATTTAAAAACTGAAATTGATATTATTATATCTTATTACCTCGGCATTCATGACCAATAACTGATTTTCTATCAAGTATTCGCCCAAAGATAAAAATCCAACAAAATCTAACTTTAACAATGCTGTTTTGGTAACTCACGGACTCGTGTTTTTTGAGGTTAGATCACCATAGACTAGTGCTCCCAACCCTGGCGTCTTTTCGTACCGCGCATGCGTCGCTTGTTGGCGCGCTTATTTAAAATGGTTCATTTTGTTTTGTATAAAATTGTTTACAAAAAATAATAATTTTAAAGTTTATAAAGATATTAAAATTCTTAATTCATACTTGTGATAAAAAAAGGTATTCCTTCCTATGAAATTAAAAACAATTACTTATTTTTGGGCAGTAAACTTAAATAATTATTTTATCTTTCCCTGTATAAGCCTATTTTGCGATCAAGGTATTATTTTTTATAATTTAAGAAGTAATATTTATTTCAAGAAATTTTATTGCACATTTAATCATTTTAAATTAGCACGCCAACGTTAACTGTCGTTGAAAGTTTCGATAGGAAACTTTCACTTTTAAAGTTTCAAAGGTTTCAAAATACGATATTTTTTATCAATCAAATTTTTAGGGTACTTATTAAAAATGAAGAAATTGAAATTTTTAAATTGATTTGACACATTAGAGCAGGGAAATTGAGAGAGTAATAATAAAATAATAAATGGTTCCTATATAAAATGTATAAAAAAGGCTTGATGAAAATATAGATTTAGCTAAAATTTGAAAATTTCTGAAGTTTTATTTACTGTTTAATATTTGTCCGAAAGTTTCCAAAAGTATAAATTTCTGAAACGGCACATTTGCTAGTTTTTAAATTAAAATCTTTTTTGGTTGAAATATCAGACTAAAATTTGAATTAATTTAGTTAAAAAATCAATTTTTTGTTGAAGATTCATAATTTGAGTTGAAAATTCGTCTTTTTTAGTAGAAAGTTGCTTTTCCTCATTAAAAATTTACCCTTTTGGTTGAAAATTCATTTTTTGTGGTTGGAAATGTACCTATTTTCTCGAAAATTCTTATTTTTTTGTTGAAAATTCAATTATTTTGTTAAAAAATTCAAGTATTTGGTTGAAGATCAACTTTTTCGTTAAGAATTAATCTTTGCTGGCTGTAAAATCAACAGTTTGGTTGAAAAATAAACTATTTTGTTGAAAAGTCGTCTTTTCAAAACGGTTTTTTTTATTTTAAATTAAAGTCTTTTTTGGATGAAATATTAACTATTACATTTTCATTAGGAACTCCTCTTTTTTGGTTGAAGATTCTACTACTTATCTTTAAAAGTTAAATTAATTTGTTAAAAATTCATTTTTTCAGTTGAAGATTCATAATTTTAATTAGATTTTCATCTCGTCGATTGAAAGTTTCACGATTGTGTGGAAAACTTGTTTCTTTTGTGGTTAAAAATTAATTATTCGAATTGTAAATATAACTTTCCCTCATTTTAGAAGCAAATTTGTTTCTTAAGCTAAAAATTATTTAACTATTTTTTTGAAAATTCTTTTTTTTGTTGTTGAAAATTAATTTTTCTATCTGAAAATTTGATTACTCAGTACTTGGTTGAAAATTTATCTTCTTCAGTTAAAAATTCATGCATTTTGCTGCAAATTCGTATTTTTTAGTAGAATATTAATCTCCTCGATGAAAAATTTATCTTTTTGTTTGGCGATTCATTTCTTTGGTTGGAAATTTAACTATTTTGTTGAAAATTTGTTTTTTATGGTTAAAAGTTAATTTTTTGACCTATACATATAACTATTGTATTTTGGGTTGAAAATTTATCTTCTTCAGTTGAAAATTAATTTATTTTATTGAAAATTCATCGTTTTGGTAGAAAATTAATCTTCTTGGATGAAAATTCATTTTCTTTATTGAAGATCCCTCATTTTAAGTGAAAATTCATTTCTGTGGATGAAAATGTAACTATTTTGTTGAAAATCCTTCTTTTTCTGTTGAAAATTAATTTTTTACCCGAAAATTTCATTACTCCGTGTTTTGTTGAAAATGTGTCTTCTTTTGCTAAAAATGCATGTATTTTGTTGAAAATTTGTCTTTTTTGGTGGAATATTCATCTTCTTGGTGAAAAATTCATCTTTTTGACTGACAATTTATTTCTTTGGTCAATAATTTAACTATTTTGTTGAATGTCCTATTATTATTGTTAAAATAATGTTTTTGTCTGTAAATATTGCTATTTTATTCTGGGTTGAAAATGTATCTTTTTTAGTAGAAAATTCATGTATTTTTATGAAAATTCGTCGCTTTAGTAGAAAATAAATCTGTTTGCCTGAAAATCCATTTTTTTAATTAATGATTCCTCAATTTAGTAAAAATTGAATTTTTTTGAAAAAAATGCAACTGCTTGGTTGAAAGTTAAACTACTTTGTTAAAAATTATTATTATTTTTTTTTGTTGAAGATTCATCATTTTGGTTAAAAATTTATCTCGTTGGTTGAAAATTTGAATTTTTTATCAAAAGTGGAATTAGTTAGTAATTCCTAAAATGGGCGGGAAGCCCCTTGGAGCTCCCCTGGCGCTCAAGCTATAAAGCCTTTTGTGCCACACCCTTAACTATTCGCTCTCAGTAGTTGACTCCAGAGCTCTTGATGAAGCCTAGTATGTCAATATAAAAGATGTTATGGTGTTGACCAGGGTGAATATATATACTTGAAGATGTCAAGTGAAAGTCTGTAGATTACTGGTCAAAATTTCATTTTAATGTATGTCTGAGAGACTCTCAGTGCATAATTATTATACGTTTCGACTGTTCGTCGACAGTCATCATCAGCGCAAAATTCTAACTGGAAATGCGAATTTGTATGATAAAAATACATGACTTGTAAGCATAAATACTTAAAAAGAAACGATATAGCGACGGTTTTCATGAAACTACGTATGAACAATGAAAAATATGTGATAGTACAAATTGGAGCAAAAGCAGAAGTAATTAAAATGTTATGGCAATTAAGATAAAAATATAAAAAGTATAGACATTCTATTAGTCAAAGCAACATTCACCAAAAATATTATTGTTGATAATATTGAAGCTCCTAAATCAAGAGTGCTTAACAGCTTCGATTTAGTGAAAAAAATTAGGAATACCAGGATCTCGGAAAAATCCATCTTCGCGTCACTAGACGTGGTTAACCTTTTCGCAAATGAGCCAAAAGAAAAGGCAGTCGAGGCGGTTCGTAATAGCTGGAATCAAATTCGCGATAAAACAAAAATTCCGTGGACAGATATTGAGGAAGGACTTCAATTATGTCTAGTCAGTACGGATTTTAATTCCAAGGGCAAAACTTACTTCCAAAAAAGAGGAATACCAATGGTCTCTCCCCTTTCGCCGATTTTAGTAGATCTAGTTATGGATGACCTGGAAATAGTTATTTTACAGAAAATAAGTTTTCAGGTACCGTTTTATGTCCGTTATGTCGACGTCATATTAGAAGCTATCCCGGAAAACGAAGTAGAAAACGTTCTACAAGTTTTTAATTCGAATGATTTTGAAATTAAATTAACGCTAGAAAAAGAACAAAATAGGGCGATAAACTCCCTGGATGTCACTTTTCACAAGAATGATATTCAAGAAATAAACTGCAATTAGTTTAACAAGCCCACTTAGTCTGGTAGATGCCTCAATTTCGATTCCAACCACCCACAAAAATGCTCATAAGACCCTAATGCCAATACAAAAATCCTTCCAAACAAGTTGAGAGAATCTTTTAGCTAATGCACACAATTTATTTTGGACACATTCAGTAAATTACAAATTTCTTGCGGCAAATTGCAGAGAAAAATATCAAATGGAAATATTGAATTTAGGAAGAAACTTCAAGTTCAAATTTATTCACTGGATTTGTCATTGGAAATGACGACACTGGATAATCTGTTTCAATCCTCGGATTGTGTTTCTGAAACAGAACCACAATTTATGTGTACGAGAGACAGAGAGAAACAGACACCGAGAAAGAGATGAAGTAAAACAAGCTTGGATATTTACCTGAGAATTTAACTGGTTCAGATTTTAAAAGAATCTCTTGGCTAGACAATTGTTGACTTGAGTCCCTTCCTAGGCCTCAGGATTCGTAGAGGGGTCGTATATAGTGTACTGGATTTGTAGCAGGTTGGATGGCTTTCGTTCAATGACCCGAATTTGGAAGAAGAATTGACTTCTTCAAGCGTTTCGTCAGATATTAAACGATGTCGCTTCAAAAATTCGGATACTTCTGTAGCTGTGCCTATGGAAGTTAGAGTTATTTGCAATTCGCTCGGTCAGATTCAGTCTACAGATATCAGTGATAATTCTTCTCCTGAAGATAATAATTCTCCTAGTCATGATGACGACTATTGTTTACGTAATAGCGATGCTTTCAATTGTTTGCATGATCATGATAATCACGATCATTCGTTCAACTCCGCAGGCTGTTCTCTTGAATACGCCAACAGATCTCCAGATTACAGCTCAGCAAGTTCTAATTCTCCTCCATCTTCTCAGCACTCGTCAAATGAAAGTTCTCATTTGGGAAGTGAACATGACGACGGAACTGCTGAGGTACCTTTCTGCAAAAAGTTGCACTCCTGGGCTGTAAGATTTAGAAATAATCTGACAGTTGAAGCCATAGAAGTCCTGCTAGACATGTTGCGTGCTGAAAATATCCCTAATTTTCCAAAGTCAGCAATTACCTTATTGGGAACGGAGTCAAATAAAAATATGAAGTTGACGAAAAGCTCAAATAACACAAGCGGATCGTATGTCTACTTTGACATAGAAGAAAGGCTGAAAGGAGTAATTACGGAGAAATATACTGAGAAATTAAACGTTTTCTGTTTAACGTTGATGCCCTACCACTTCAAGCGATCAGTTTTGGCCTATTTTAGGTCTTGTTGTGTACAATGAATACGAATCACAACCCTTCATTGTTGCAGTGTACAGTGGCGATTGTAAACCACAATGTGTGGATACCTATTTAGAAGATATGGTTAAAGAACCAGTTACTCTAGTTGAAAATGGAGTAACAGTTGGCGACAGAACATTCAAAGTAGAATTTTTGCGATTTTCATGTGACATGCCCGCAAGATCATTTATCAAAAAGTGCAAAGGTCATGGAGGATTTCACGCTAGTGAGCGGTGTGAAACCAGAGGCAAGAAAAAAACTAAAAGAAGGGTTTATCCTAGCATGAATTCTAAACGGCGCACCAAAAGATCTTTTAGAAGACAAAGTCAAAAAGAACATCATGTGGGAGATCGATCACCTTTGTTAGGTATTCCAGACTTCGACCTTTTAAATCGGTTCTCTTAGATTCGATGCATCTACTTTATCCCGGAATGATGAAATGGATCTTATTACAGTTGGTTGGAAATAAGAAGCGAGTCAATCGAAAATGCAAGCTTTCTTCACGTGAAAAAGAATGTCTAAATTCAACTTTGAAGATGCTTGTAAAGTTTATACCCAAATAATTCCAAAGAAAAAAATTCGACCTAGATGAATTTGGTCACTGAAAGGCAAAGCAGTTTTGTTTATTGTTGCACTACTGGGGGGCTCTGGTTCTACACAAAATTCTGCGAAAAAAGATATACCAACACTTTCTACTCTTGGTGGTGTCATGTAGAATACCTTCTGACCCTTAACTGCGCATTGAAAATGCAAATTATGTAAGAGAACTGCTAAGGAAATATTTTCAACTTCTTCCGTCATTCTGTGGTTCTGATTCGCAAGTTATGAACAGTCATAACCTAATTCATTTAGCAGATGATATGGAATACACAATAATGAACTTGACCGCGATTTCTACATTTCCCTTCGAGAATTACCTAGGTAAAATTAAACGACTAATTCGAAGAAAAAGTAAATATTTAGCGCAATTGATTAAACAAATATTGGAACAGAAAGCGTCATTTTTCGCGGAGTTCAATTAAATACATCAAAATCCAATAGCCTTGTTCCATTAGATTCTGGCCAGATTTTGAAAATTACAAAAATTACAAGAGAGCAGCAGACTACTTTATTTCACGGTTTTCCATATAAGTCAGTCACTGATGCCTTCGAATTTCCCTGTGACTCAACGAAAGTGGAAATCATGAAGTTGGGACGATTATTCACCAGGATGAAAGTCATATATATATAGAAAATATTTCTAAAAAATGTGTTCTGTTTGAAAATGATTCTAATATTTTTGCAGTCACATTGCTTCATGATTCACAGGCTTTTTCACAGGCTTCGACTGTTTTTGAACAATATGTTTCAACGTCTGAGTTGCGTTTAAACTGATCACGCCACTCGATTCTACGGAAAAATGACATAGAATTCATGTATTGGATAGTTTGTGCAAGAATCTGGTCCTTTATCGAATAGACGCACACAAATAATGTGTATCTACTTCATGGCCAAGGCTTCTACGTTTTAAGAATGTAGCGGCAATCTTGAAAACTTGATTGGTGATTTTAGAAAAGGGAGAAGGTTTCTGTCCTTACCATCTTGGCTACTCGCACCCGAATAATAGTTATTTGTGAAAAAAGGACCCGAAGTGGCAATTTACACAAGGCAAAGTGCCACTCAGGGGCCGAGTATCAGATACTATTTTTTTATCATACGAGACAATCATAAGTGCAAATAGGTTGCATAGAGTCCTAATCTAAAAACCCGAGAGGGCCCAGAGACGGAGAACAGTAATATGTATCGGGTAAGAAGTCGATACTAAAATACCTTAAATACCCTAAATACCCTTAGTAAAAATTTTACGGCCTATGCTAAAAAGTGCTATTATAGGTATCGTTCGCAGTACCTACAATCGCACTCATGATGGCAGTGTGATAAAAAGTTTATTTTAAAGCAATAAATATATGCTTTACGTAACGCCATTCCGCGGCCTGTACGTACAAGAATTTTTATATATGATAAGATAATTATTAGTATATATACGAGTGAAAAATCTTCAAGATCTTACAGTTCGAAAAATTTTCTAATAAGTAATTTCTTTGTGTCTCCAGTAAAATGAATATTGCTGTCCTAACGCTGCTCCTTACATTTGTGATGTTTATTGATTCTGTTTGTAAGTAAAACATAACATAATAACAAATCAACCATATATTAAAACATCTTCAATCCGGATATCAACTATATTCAAAAATTGGTTTCTCACTTTGAAACAATCAAGACATAAGCTATTATCATTTTCATGAAATAATTACAACTTTTTATTATTAATCCAGTCGCCACTAACACTTTTGTATACAATAAGAGGTCGCCCAGATGCCTTTTGTTTAAAAGGTCAAAAAAACCTCCTGATTACTTTTTTCGTAGGCTAAACCGTTTCTTATTCACAGCGTTACAAACAAATGATTTTTTAACAAAATTTGACATTTTTGCACAGTTGTAACTCAGAATCTATTTTTCAGAATAATTCGAAACTTGTACATTATGTATATCAACACTCAGAAAAAGGATTTGGTTGAATCAACAAAATTGTTTTTGGTTTAACCATAGAATATGGTTATTATATGGACAACAAAATATTGACTTGACTTAACCACATTTTGTCGTTGGGCCAATAAAATATTTTGTTGAATCAACATAAAATTTGTTTGATTCAACTAAATTTTCATCTATAACAAAGAAAGCAGTTTTTTTGGGTTAATATAATTTTTTTTTGAGTGAAGGTTAGATGTCTTTAAACCAAAAATAAATCTTGCGATCGAATAAAATTTTATCTCCGTGAATTGTTTTTGAAAAATTGCTATTTTTAGGAGAAAATCGTTTAGGCTTTTTATTTGTTAAAACAAATCATCAAGGCCATCCAGTGTCATGATTTTCAATAAAACTGTTGCAAAACCCATACCTACCATTACTAGCATTGTTTATTTTCTATGAACTCTCTGACTCCATTGTGTATAACAATTGCTATAAATAAAAACCCTCGATGACCAGAATTAATCTATTTCGATTTTTTTATCAATCTTTGACACAAGATCAAACTTTTTACCATCGTGAAAGAATTCTGTTGAAAAAGACCGTATGAGGATCTTGAATACGTAAGCATCATCAATTTATTGATCCCTTGAAAAAAAAAATCTTATTTTTCTTAACTTTGTGGATGCAATGAGAAAGCAATATTTTGAAAATGGCAACAGGCTAGGTAATAAAATCTATAAAGCATCCTTTATGTAAGAGAAAAGCTATAAAATAAAAATAAACTTTTTTTGACACTCAAGTTCATCCGTATTCAAGGCAAATAATTTTTAAAAAGTTTGTTAAAGAATTACAATTTTCTATTGAAAATTAGAAAATTGTACAACTGAAAACAATTTTTTAAATTAATTTTGTTCATTTTCTAAATCAAACAACTTAAAGTTGAGATAATATAATTTTTTCCAACAATTTTGAATATCCTAAAACTGTTTTCCACGTGAAATTTTATCATTGTTAGGTTAAAAAATTAAATTGTCTTGGAAGTTTTAATATCTGAATTGTATACGCTTTGTTTCAAGAACTGTTTTTGATTTTAAATTGTTTGATTCTTGAGGCACTCCGTTTAAAATAACTGTACATTTTTGAACGCCCTAAATTTGGAAACCTACCATTTTCAATGTTTCAATAAAAAAATTTCCAATTCCAAGGACTTGAATCTTAAAATTTGAAACACCGACAAAAAAGTCCGTCAACTCGGAAAAAAACGAGACCCGTAGCGCCACCTAAGCGTAACGGCATTAGGTGCCAACACAACACGAGATTGGAGAGTTTAGCATAGAAACACTGAAAATTGAAATGATGCAATATTTTCCATCAATTTTGAATATCTAAAAACTGCTTTCGATGTAAAATTTCACAATTAAAAATTAAATTGTCCTGCAATTTTCAATATTTAAATTATAAACGTTACGTTCCGGGAACTATTTTTTATTTTAAACTGTTCGATCGTTAAGGCTCTTAATTTTAAATTATTCTGCATATTTTAACTTCTTAAATTTGAGAACATACCATTTCTAATGTTTCAAAAAAAGATTTTAATACCAAGGATTTTCAATGATGAATTATTCGATTTTGAAATACTTTATTTCAAAATATAAAATTATTTTAATCAGATATCATCGATTATACATTAAAAAATATAACCTGAAAGAAAGAAGTTCTTAGTTCTTAGGACACGTGTAATTTTAATCTTATTTTACCTTGAGAAACTCAAATAATTTAACTAATGAGAAGTAAACAGATTTCAATTTTATATTTGTCGTCAGCACTTGTGATAAAAAATGTAAAAACCGGCTTTCCCTAAAGAGTAAACGATTATATAACTTATTATATCAGTTTTAACAAACTAAGTAAATATTTTTTTTAATTACTTATGAAAAAGAAATATATAAATAGAACAATCTCGTAGCCTTTGATAATTTGTGAGATAACGAATATACATTGTTAACCAAATTATTCATTGAATCATTAATAAGTTTTTCCTCTACTTTGCAAAAATGATGATGGGTTATACATTTGTTTTCACTTTGGTCATCTTAATTATTTCTATTGGTAAATATAGTAATATAATAATATATCTTAACTTTTTAATATATTTTGAGCCTACCTCAAATAACAATAGATAAATATTTAACGAATAGTTCTTAATTCTTTTGAATTCACCCTGAATTCTCTGAAATTTCCTTGATATCCACTGAATTCAATGGATCTTTTTAAAATTTTCAATTTTTGAAATTCATTCTGAAGACTATCAAATTGACCTTGAATTCTTATGGATTTGATCAGATTCTTATTCCCTAATTCTATTCACTCCCATTCATCTGAATTCAATGCAAGTTTTTGGATTTTAAAAATCTATTTTTTATTTAACTTGATTTCGAATGAATTTCATCGAATTCCCTTGAACTCCCTGGAATGTTTCTAAATTCGCTAGAATTTTTTGAATTTACGTTTTGCATTGAATTGCATTTTTTTTTGTATCTTGAAATCTTAGGCACTTTATCAAATTCTTTTAAATTCCCTTGAATGTTACTTAATTCATTTAAAAATGAATTCAATGAATTATTTTAATATTTTTCTATTGTTTTTAATGAACTTGAATTGTTTTTGAGTCACTTTAATTGTTTTCAACATACTTGCATTTTTTAACAATATTGATGAAAAAAAGTATATAAGAGGTGTTATAATCAACAATTATGTCGCATAATTTTGATCGAATTTCCTGTTGGACGTAATACTAAAAAGATTAAATTGAAAAAAACATGTCAAAAACTTGGCATTTGTATTATATTTAAGTCTCTCTGAGATTTTAGATTAGCCTTTGACCTACTTACTACTTTTACATCAGGTGCTACTAAAAATTCCATTGGAAGAAAGAGGGCAAAAATTCTCTCGTCTTTCTTCCAATCCGATTTTAGTTAGCACCAAACGTTCCTAGGGCTCGTGCCGCATCTATATCTAATGTATTTAGTTCAACTACTTTTAGGCTCATCGTGGCCTATGTTAATCCTGTATTTCATCTTGCAGAATTAAGTTCACAATCCGCCCGAAATCTTAATAGCGAACGTAATCCCGGTTCTTATTCTGCCGGTAGACAACATTCTCCTGACAGACAAAGTACTCTTGGCAGATCTTTTCCTGTGGAGCCTTCTCTTCGTGCCAGGTCCAGGTCTCCTCCTGGCAGGCCTGCTTCTGTTGAAGTACTTGGATATGGACTTGGGCAGCTTGGATATATTCGGCTTATTCCCCGCACAAATCCGAACCGGCGATTTGAATTTCGAAGATACGTTTTTCCTGCTGTTAAGTTAATTAAATTACTAGTAAAACATGGTATCTATGTGCCCGTGCCAACTCGAGAACATATTGTATTATCAACATCCGATGGTGACGTTTTTGCAATATTGGAATATAGTGGGATTCTTCGTGGAATATATAAAGTATTTGCATCATATACGAGAGTAAAAATAAACATGATAAGCGGCGCAGTTGACAAGATGACCCCAGATGAAATTAAGGAATGTCAAGTAGGCAAACAGTACCCAATCTTCCCATTTCATTTTAGAGAAGTTGTTGTAAATCAAGATTCTCTACAGTCTGTGTATCATTAATTTATTTTTTTTTAAATGTAAACTGAAATATAACATTCTTTGTAGCCCGCAGTCGGAGCAAAATGAAATTAAAACATTAAAACGTCATTGTATTATGGTTCTCAATTCTCAAGGCTTTTTTCTTTCTATCTTTCGTCAATGTCACATAGGGTGATCCAAATTTTTTCTTCAATTTTTATGTTTACCCCCCACCCCCTCTCTCAATTTGTTCAAATCGACAAAAAATAAATACACATTTAAGAAAAATGACATCTATAGGTTCAGTAAGTCCCATTAAGTTTATTCTCTAAATATAATTTTTTGTTTAAAAAAATACGCATTTACTTTTCGTGGGTTCAAATAAATTCGGGGAGATAAACATGAAAATTCAAGAGAAAAAAATTCCAATGCACTTTTGAACTTCCATAATGCCTCATCAGTCAGTCTCTTTCATAAAAAGATAATGAAAATACTTTTTCACAAAGAATTTCATGACGTCATTTATGGACAACGCTAGTGGAATAAAACTAGTTTAAAATAAAGTTCCAACATTTACCACATGCCGGTACGGAACGAAATAACATCAGCAGTTCTTTAAATTCGATTGCTTTACACTTCAGGTTATATACTTTTTTTTAATTGGGAAAGAATTTTAATTTGTATTTTTAGGAAATGTTTCTAATTAAAAAAAATTATTAAATTTGAAATGTAAAGCAATCGTATTTGAAGAGCTAACTTTATTCTTGTTGTTATTTTGTTTCGTACATCTAAATATATTCTGCAAGTTTTATATTTGTTCCTTGTAAGTCTTGGGAGATATTTGAAGAAGATATAGGAGGATTTAAACAAATCGACGATTTTCAGTAACCAATTTTATATACAAATGAATGCTATTCTTTTGAATTTGAACTGAAATTATTGATATAATGGACATATTTTTATAACATGCATTGTTACCACGTAAAACCTTAATTTGTAAATTATGATAATTTTCCCGAATGCCCGCGCCGGAACTTGCGACTTACACGTTCGTTTAGAAGAATGTAACTTGGTCTTCACTCGATTAGTGACGTCACAGCGAAGTAATGTGGTATTTAGCCCTCTAGAGAACTGAGTAACGCCATGCGTATCCTCAATCTAGCCCTTCTCCCTGAAACTGCGCATCGCAACTTAGATTCTTCTGAACAAACGTGGTCGCTCGTTCTGTCGCACTGATAGGGGAAAGCCCTTGTGCAATGAGCGGGATACGTCAAGTACCAACTCGCATAATACAGGACCGCACAATCTGTGTCCGTTTGGTCCCATCAGGTCAGGGTCAAGGTCAGTTCAAGGTCAAACTTGAAAAATTCAGCGCTAACCCATTAAGTCACGGTACCTATAGGTTTTCGGAGTCGCTGGATTCAAATCCGTTGCCCGTTGGGTCTCATCAGGTCAGAGTGAAGACCAATTCAAGGTCAAACCCACAAAATTCATCACTAACCAAATAAGTTATGGTAACTATATGTTTTCGGGGTCGCTGAATTCGAATTCGTTGTCAGGATCAGTTCAAGGTCAAACTTACAAAATTCATCGCTAACCAATTAAGTCAGGGTACCTATACGTTTTCGGGGTCACTGAAAACAAATCCGTTGTCCGTTTGGCTTGACCTTGAATTGACCTTGACTCTGACCTGATGAGACCAAACGAGCAACTGATTTGAATTCAGCGACCCCTAAAACATATAGGTACCCTGACTTAATTGGTTAGCGATGCATTTTGTAAGTTTGACCTTAAGCTGACCTTAACTCAGACCTGATGGGACCAAGCGGACAACGGATTTGAATTCAGCGACCCCGAAAACCTATATTTATTCTGATCTATTTAATTAGCGATGAATTTTGTAGGTTTGACCTTGAGTTGACCTTGATCCTGACCTGATTAAACCAAACGAACAACGGATTTGAATTTAGCGACCCCGAAAAATTATACGTACCCGGACTTAATTGGTTAGCGATGAATTTTGTAAGTTTGACCTTGAACTTACCTTGACACCGGATTCGAATTCAGCGACCCCGAAAACCTATAGGTACCCTGTCTTATTTGGAAAGCGCTGAATTTTGTAGGTTCGGCCTTGAATTGACCTTGACCCTGACCCGATGGGACCAAACGGGCAACGGATTCGAATCCAGCGACCCCGAAAATATAAGACCCACATAGTCTGGTCCGTGTTGCAAGGGTGTAGATTTTGTTGTCCTGTTTCATTCATGCACGTTGATAATCGACGCTGTATTCCACTTGTTGTACAATCTACTGATAATTTTAGTCTGATTCAAATTACTTCATGCTTTCATCTGAAAAAAAAAACAAGAAAAAAAAACAGAATTTTGTAATGCTACGCACACGCCATTTTTCAATTCATAACTGCATGCCATTATTTAAAAATCATTTTGACATACGGAATCAAATATGACCAATTATAAATAGAACAGCTCGACTCTGGAAACATCCAGGTATATTATATCTCAACATCAAAAATGTTTAAATCACATCGAAGCGACGACATCTAGGCGAAAGTCTAGAAAATGTTAAAATTCAAATCTCTTTTAGAATTACTTGGCCAATTTTGATTTCACAAACTATGTTGATTGTAATGATACATTTTAACACAATTTTTAACCAAATAGATAAATTTTCTACCTACAAAGATGAATTTTCATGCCAAGAGATGAATTTTTTTTGACGACCCTTGAATTTTCTATGCAATTGTTAGAATTTTCTATAAAAAAGACGAATGTTTTAGAAAACAGTTTAATTTGTAACGAAATACTTAAATTCTCAACAAAATAGTGGATTTTCCAACCAAAATGATGAATCTTGAGAACAAATTTTTTTAACGAAAACGAAAACGAAAAATATAATAGTTGATATTTCAAAGAAATTGTTGAATCTTTAAACTAAGAAGATGAATTTTCAACGAAACAGTTCAATCTTCAGCCTATTAAATGAAGAATGTTGCTACGTGTACCAAAATTTCAGTACAAGTAGCCAGATGTTTTCCGTGCGAGTAGACATTTCCTTACATAAAAGTAGTTTAATTTTCAACCAATTACAGTCAAAACTGGATTTAAATTTGGTTTTGGGACTGACGGTGACATTAAGTCCAGGCTCTCCGAACGTAAACAATCAGGGGCGTATAAACCGTTTCCGGTGAATTTCACTGCGTGGTAAAAAATATTTTAAAAATTGTTTTTCTAGTACGGAGAAAAGGGTAAACGAAATAGTTGATGGAAATGAGGAAGAAAGTTTGCTGTTATACATTAAAATAAATGTGTTTCTTGCTTACGTACATTAAATGATTGCGGGGTCGCTGCGCATCTCGTTTAAAAGGAGGGCTTTCTCTTGAATAATCGGTCCGGATACTAAATCACCTCTGTCTCTCGCTTTTTTTAAACCATTCGAAGACAGCAGTATCTAAAAGCACATCTCTTTTTCAATACAATACCTCGCAAAACACTTCAGGTGGGAAGCATGCAATTCTGCGTAATCGCAAAATGCAGTCTGACGCACTTTCATAACTAGACATACGAAGAAGTTATTTAACAGAAACTCACTTACTTTCATAAATATTAAACTAACTATTCACGAAAAACATAGTTTTCACAATTCTCACATCAACACTTGATAGTCTTACATTACAAAACACTGCAGTGGGATTCTGAGGCATGAAGTCAATCGACCTTCTCTTTCTACCATGTGAGATAGACAGAGACGATCTGATTGTGTTCCAATGACAGCTCACATTTTTCGTTTCGAAAGGGCTAATGACTTTTCGATTATGGGTCTTTCGGTGACAAGCGACAGGTCAAAGATGGAGAGACAATTGAGAAACCGTCTCTGAGAAACGGAGATGAGACTGCCGAAACAAGGGTAGGAAGTCTCAGTCAGGAGAAGGGATTTAATTGACAATGGAAAAACTCTATCCAAGGACGACAGTCACTCGATAGGCACAGGCTCTCCTCCTATTCCGACGGAGACATTTGTCGTCGCGAGGAACACCGTCGGGAGACAGAGAGGTAGACCGCAGAAACGAGATGGGTCTGGGTCTGAACCAGCATCCTCAACTGGGGAAAGTCAACGGATCAGAACCGGCTCAATTACAGACTTCCTCTCCGGAAATCACAATCCCGATGGCCCACTCTCGTCTAGTCAAGCCAAGAAATCGACACCCCGAAGAGACACCAAAAACTCTCGCAAGAAGAGCTAATTACACTATTGTAGGTGCGGGGAAAGATATTCGGATTGTCTTCTGGAACTCTTGTGGATTCGCTAACCTGGGAGACATTTGAAGGCTATTTTAATCAGCGATATTCTTTGCTTTTGTGAAACGTGGCTTCTGGCGGCTCTTGTAGCCGCCCCCTCCTGACTTCCTCATCATGAATGCTTCTCAGCGAATGAAACAAAAGTAAGTAGATTTGGTAGAGCAAGATGTGGCTTAGTGATATTTGAAAACCGAAAACTGTATGCTTGCGAAGACCTTGATATATCCTCTGAGTGGATATTCATAAAGTGTGCCTTTTCTTCATCACGATTTATAGTCGGCATGATATATTTTAAGCCGGGGATGTTCAGACGGTCAACTGGCGAAAGTTATATATCCTTCTATTCCTGTAATTCTGGGTGGGGATTTTAACGCACGCATTGGTAATCTAAACCAGGTACCTTATGAAGCCTTCCTGGAGGGTATAAATGCCTTTGCGGAAAGATCCGTGATGGATCGTACCGTATGTAGAAGGGGTCTTGCTTTGGTTGAATGTTTGGAAGTGCATGGCTTTGCTTTCCTCAACGGCAGATTTGATGGTGATCGGCCGGCAAATTACACTCGCCTGTCCTGCGAGAGTGGGAGTACTATTGATGGGGTACTATATTGATAGGGTACTATTGATATAATAGGGAGTAAAGTGCGTCAGAGTTTCTGCAGAATTCTGAAGGGCAGTCAACTTTTTTTAAGATTAGGCCTGCGTATGTTCAGGAGGGTCTGGGAGAATGAAGACGTCCCCTCCTATTGGGCCAATATTTTTACGTGCATGCTATTGAAAAAAGGTGACAAAAAGGATCCAGCCTCATATAGAGACATTGCGCTTGTGAACGTTATTGCTAAAATATTCACGCGGATCCTCCCGGACAGATTGGTGGCGTGGATGAATGAGTGCTAGTGTTTGCCGGAATTTCAGGCGGGTTTAAAGGTGGCCAGAGGTGGAATGTACCATAACTTTGTTTTGAGCTCCATCGTCCAGATCTATCTTTTCACTCCTGGCCGTAAGGTTTTTGCCTGTTTTATTGACTTCAAAAGAGCCTTCCCCTCAGTCAACCATGATCTGCTCTGGCGACAATTATTGAGCCTAGCTGACAGCACAAAATTGATAAGGGTAATGAAAAGTCTCTATGATGTTAGTAGTATGTCCATTCGCACTCCAGAGGGCACCACGTCCTCAGTTGACGTGAAATGCGGATTCCTTCAGGCTGAACTTCTTAGCCCGATTTTCTTCATCATGACAATCGGGGATTTTGTGACTTTAGGGGAATTTCAATTGATCACCTGATCGAGGTTATTCTCTTGGCATATGCTGACGATATAGTTTTACTTACTGACACTAGGATTGATCTTCAGAAAAAAAGCACTATAAATAATACTTTAAATACTAGAATTACATCTTTTTAGGTAATTAGGGCCTATTCCTGTTTTGAAACAAATCTATATTCAGAGTGAGAAATTGGCTTATTTCAATATTTGTTATGTAAAACGTTTCTTTTATGCTCGGGTTAGAATAAAAAAAAACGTTCACACAAAAAGAATTGAAATTATCCCATTTTTCACTCCGAATATAGATTTAATTGAAAATAGGAATAGGCTGAAAATTTCAGTACATGAACCTCGGAGAATCCTAGTCATATTTCTGGAGAAGAACCTGCACACGAGCCTGTGCAAGTAATCTTAAAGGTCACGGTACAGAAATTTGGCGAAATAAACTGTACATGATCCTGCAAAGGAACCTGTATGCCAGCTAACCTTTGAATGATCCTGTACAGGTTCATTCACAGAGTGATTTGAGAAGGGGGTTTATGTACAGGAACTTTTTCAGGATCTTATGAGTGAACCTGCATAGGAACTAATCCGCGAGGGTTCGCTAGTAGCTTCCCTGGTGGAAGTTTCGGAACGAAATTGAGTCCGTTTGAATTCGAACAACTCCTATTCATTCCGATCGATTACGAACAAATGTGAAATCTGTTTCCGAGTGATTGCGCCCTTCGGGTTGAAAGCTGAATCCTGTCCGAACGATTTCGTCCGATTACGATTAATTCTTTAGCAGAACGAATTGGTGTCTCAGGTTCATTGCGAATGAGTCCGCGCAAATCTGAATAAAATTTCCATTCCATCTGAATCCAAGGCAATACACTAGATCACTCCAGATCATTCCGTTTATTCCACTCACAGTCCGTATGATTCCGTAGCGGAGTTTTTCATTCCGCATGAATCCATCGCATGACGCGAGCTCATTCCGAATGATTCCGTCCAATTTGTCCTTATGTCCGAATGATTCCGCACACATCAGAATGGAAATTCCATTCTGCCTGACACCGTAGAAAGGCGCAAATTCATTCTGAATGATTCCGTGCCATTGAGCACTCATTCCGAATGATTCCACATTGATCGGAATGAAATTCTCATTCCGTTTGCATATGCCGTAGAGTTTGAAGTAGCTGGTAGATAAAATAATTCAGATTCTACAGCATATTCATGTGGAACATTAAAAGGAAAGCTTAAAAGTAATTCTGTACAATCGATAATCCCCCTAACAACTTCAAAAGCGAAGGTTAAAGAGAGCTCGAGATGTCGTTCGTTCATGGTTACAAAATCAAATTTTTCGCACAATTTAGCTAAGAACTTAAGAAATCGCTTCTGAATTTTTTCTTGGGCATCCTTTTCTTTGCATTGCAACGTCGTGAGAGACTTTGTATTGGTCATATGTTTGCACGAGCGCAAAATAAAACCTAGAATTTGATTCGTTGATTTTACAATATAGGTAATGAACGAATGGAATTTTACTTTTGGGTCCTAGAGGATACCAGGATATTTTGCTAAGTAGACCCTTTTTATTTGTATACCGTCAAGTTGATATGTGAAGTAGATCGTAGTCATACACTTTGAGAATGACATAAATTGAAATTTTTCAATGTTCATATCCAACCCCATTCCTGTACACCATTGAAAAAACTTCAGTAGACCTACCTGTAGTGCTACACCATCTCTTATACAAGAGACTTTAATATGAACTTTGCTGTCAACTGCAAAAAGAATTTTTTTCAAATTAATTCTATGCTCAATTAATTGATTTTTTTGTATTTTTTTAAAATGCACTCCATAGTCTTTTAAAATTATCTTGAAATCTTAGGCACTTCGTCAAACTCTTTTGGATTTCTTTGAATGTTACATAATCTATCCCAAAATTAATTCAATTAACTATTTTAATATTTGTTAATTGTTTTCGACTCACTTAAATTGTTGTCAATTCACTTGCATTAAAAAAAAAATAATAATGAAAAAAAAGTGTAGAGCCGTTTCTGAAATAAGTAACATTTAATTACACAATACATACAATTATTTCGCATAATTTGTATCCAATTTCTTGTTGCACGTAATAGTAAAAAGACTAATCTGAAAGAAAAAAAAACATTCAAAATGTTAAAAAAAAAAATTTATATTCAAGTCTCTCTAAAATTTTAAATTAGCCTTTGACCTACTTACTACTTTGACATATGGCGCTACTAAAAATTGCATTGGAAGAAAGAGGACAGAAATTCTCTCCTCTTTCTTCCGATCCGATTTTTATGATCACCACACGTTCCTAGAGGCACGTTGCTCGTGCCGCACCTATATCTAATATATTTAGTTCAACCACTGTTAGGCTCACCGTGGCATATATTGAACAGAAAAAATCCTTTATTTCATCTTGCAGAATTAAGTTCACAATTCGTCTGGACTCTTAATAGCGAACGTAATCCTGGTTGTTATCCTTCTCGTAGACAACATTCTCCTGGCAGATCTTTTCCTGTGGAGCCTTCTCTTCGTGCCAGGTCCAGGTCTCCTCCTGGCAAGCCTGCTTCTGTTCGAGTACTTGGAAATGCACTTGGACGGCTTGGATATATTCGGTTTATTCCCCGCACAAAGCAGAACCGGCGATTTGAATTTTGAAGATACGTTTTTGCTGCCGATAAGTCAATTAAATTGCTAATAAAACATGGTAGCTATGCGACCATGCCAACTCGAGAACATATTGTATTATCAGCATCCAATGGTGACGTTTTTGCAATATTGGAATATAGTGGGATTCTTCGTGGTAGAAGTCCGATAAGTTTCTCATTTCGGGGCTGTAGGGGCGGAAAATTCCAGGAATTACGGACTTATCGGATGCCC
>JAABKJ010004355.1:0-24483 GCA_011634705.1 Andricus grossulariae
AGTTTCGTAGTTTTGCACACGATTGAAACCCGAAAAAGCTTTAAATTTTAATTTATCATCATGAATCATCGTGAAAGTATCAAATCCATAATGAATTCAAGCATTTGTTTGAAAATAAACTTTTTTGTTGAAGTTTCATATTTTTGGGTTAAAAATTGAACTTTTTTGTAGAAGATTCGTTTTTTAGGCAAAATGTTGAACTTTCAACTAAAAAAGATAAATTTTTAACCAAAAAGGGAATAGTTCAAAAAAATTTATTTTCAATCCAATATGCAAAGAATTTTCATCAAAATAGTTAAATTTTCAACCAAAGAGATGAAACATAGTTACATTTTCAACAAAATAATTACATTTTCAACCAACTAATAGAATTTTTATAACCAAACGAGATGAATTCCGAAGAAAAAATATAATAATAGCTTTTTCAATAAAAAAATTAACTTTCACTGAAAAATTTATATATATGTAGTATATATTCAATCAGTAATATATACGTTCAGCGAGAGAATACTCAACAGAAAAGATGAATTTCTATCCAGTTTACGCAGGCTGTTTTAAAAGTCTAGACTTTAGGTGTGGTTACTGATTTTCAAGTTACCCCTTTAAAGGAATCCTTTCCTTCAAAATGTATGGCCTCTCTCATAAATTTCTTGGTCGATTGTCCTAAGAGGAGCACTCTTTTCTGAAAAAACTGCTTGACGTTGAGTATTCTCTCGCTGAGCAGAATATAGCACTCCATGCTGCTAAGTATAATTATCATTGGATGGATCAGTATTTCGAATTATTACTGGGCAACCAGTGATTTTCCGACATCCACTGGGTGAATTAAGCGACTCAAGTAAAATACTGTTTCTGAATATACCAGTAACGCCAAATGATAGATTCAATCAGAAATATATACTCTGTTCAGCGAGAGAATACTCAACGGAAAAGATGAATTTCTTTCCAGTTTACGCGGGCTGTCTTAAAAGTCTAGAGTTTAGGCGTGGTTTACTGATTTTCAAATTTCCACTCAAGGAATCCTTTCCTTCAAAATGTATGGCCTCTCTCACAAATTTCTAGGTCGATTGTCCCAAGAGAAGCACCTTTTCTGAAAAAACTGCGCGACGTTGAGTATCCTCTCGCTGAACAGAGTATAGCACTTCATGCTGCCAAGTGTAATTATCACTGGATGAATCAGTATTGTGAATTATTACTCGGCAACCAGTGATTTTTCGACTTCTACTGGGTGAAGTAAGTGACTCAACTAAAACACTGTTACTGAATATACCAGTGACGCCAAATGATAGATTCAATGAGTAATATATACATTTATTATCTATTCGGAGGGAGAATACTCAACAGAAAAGACGAATTTCTATCTAGTTTACGCGGGCTGTCTTAAAAGTGTCTAGTCCAGGTGTGGTTTACTGATTTTCAAGTTTCCCCTTTAAAGGAATCCTTTCCTTCGGAATGTATGGTATCCCTCATAAATTTCTTTGTCGATTGTCCTAAAAGGAGCACCTGTTTCTGAAAAAGTTGCGCGATGTTGAGTATTCTTCCGCTGAACTGAGTAGAGCACTCCATGCTGCCAAGTGTAATTGTCACTGGATGAATCAGTATTTTGAATTATTACTGGGCAACCAGTGATTTTTCGACTTCTACTGGATGAAGTAAGTGACTCAACTAAAACACTGTTACTGAATATACCAGTGACGCCAAATAATAGATCCAATCAGTTATATATACTCTGTTCAGCGAGAGAATACTCAACGGAAAAGACCAATTTCTGTCCAGTTTACGCGGGCTGTCTTAAAAGTGTGGAGTTTAGGTGTAGTTTACTGATTTTCAAGTTTCCCCTTTAAAGGAATCCTTTCCTTCGAAATTTATGGGATCCCTCATAAATTTATTGGTCGACTATCCTAAGAGGAGCACCCTTTTCTGAAAAAACTGCGCGACGTTGAGTATTCTCTCGCGGCACAGACAATAGCACTCCATGCTGCCAAGTCATGAACCACCACCAGTTCACAAATGAATCAAGTAACTCGCAGTAATTGTACAGAAAGTTAATATGAATTTAACTTTCGGCGCCAAAGGAATCTGGTAAGTAAACAAAAAACCAAGTCAAAATTTTTTTTAGAAAAGTCAGAGAATTTCATTATTTGGAGAAAATTCAGGGATCAGTCAGGGATTAAGGAGAAAAATTTCACAAAAGTCAGGGAATTTCTGTAACTTTAAATAACTGTCAAGCAGTATAAATTTGAAATTTTTTTATTTTGATAAAAAAATTTTTCCCCGTTTATAGAAGATTCTAGGTTAAAAATGTTAACAGTTTAAGATTCTGGTATTATATTATTAATGGTCAGGAGAAATACAAAATTAATCTGGGGAAAATTACGGAATTTTAAAAATGAGGTTTTGTGGTAACCCTGATATAATATTCTTATTATATTAATAATTTATTTTCCTCGTATTTATATTATTATTTAAGTTTTTTTTACAGTTGCTTTCTCCTGAAGATTATACTTCCAGTTATAAATTTCATGCATTGTTCGGAAATTTTGCTAAAAAGTTATCCTTTTTGGTCACAAATTGAACTGTTTTGTTGAAAATTCAACTGTTTTGTAAAGAATTAACTTTTTTCAAATTTATATTTTGTTGAAAAGTCAACTAAAATCTTTTTTGGATGAAAATTCAATTTTTGTTGTTGAAAATTTGTCTTTTTAATTTAGAAATTCATCTATTTTAGTAGAAATGACACCTTTATTATATGAAAATGCAACTGTTTGGTTAAAAAATCAAAATTTTGTGAAAAAGGCACCGTTTTTGGTTTAAAAATTCAACTATTTCGTAGAAAATTTGCTCGTTGTTTGAAATTCATATGTTGATTTTGAAAAGTTAAATAAAGTCTTTTTTGGATGAAAATTCGACTATTTTTAGGAAAATTTGTCTTTTGAATTTAAAGATTTATTTGTTTTTGTAGAAATTCCATCTTTTGTTTCAGACGCATATTTTGATTTTGAAAAGTCAAACTGAAATTTTTTTTGATGAAAATTCAAATATGCTGTTAAATTTGTCTTTTTGAAAATTTTATTTGAACCACTTTGTTGAGAAATTATTTTTGTGTTGTAGATTCATATTTTAGTTTAATATTCATCTCTTTGATTGAAAGTTTAACTATCTTTTTTTAACATGAAATTAACAATGAAATTTCAAAAAATAGTTGAACTTTTACCTTAAAAACATAAATTTGCAATAAACAATCAAATAGTAAAATTTTTTGTTACAAAATTAATGTTTAATGAAAAAGATGAATTTGGAACTAAAGAGATGATTTTTAAACTAAAAATAAATGTACAATAAAAAATGGAATATTTAAATTTTCAGTTATAATTTAATTTCGTCAACAAAAAAACAAGTGTTCAACAAAATGGTTGAACTTTTCACCAAAATAATTTAGTTTTTAACCAAAAGGATTAAGTCTTAAAAAATAAAATTGATTTTCTCTTTAAAAAACTCAAAATTTTACCAAAATACGTACATTATCAACTAAAAAAGATAAATGTTGAACTAAAGATGATACATTTTTCAACAAAAGAAGAATATCCAAAGTTTCAGTTAAAAAATTAAGTTTAAAAAAAACAACGTATTTCGAACAAAATTCATTTAAAAAATGAATTTTCAAACAAGAGGAATGATTTTTCAATCAGAGAGTTTATTTCTCATCCAAAAAGACGATATTTTAGCAAAACAGTTGATTTTTCAACTATTACTACTTCTAAACAAGATTGTTTAATTTTCAATAATGTAAATTATTTTTTAAGCAAATGGTGGAATTTTCATTGAAGGATATGAATTTTTATTCAAGAAGAATAATTTTCTACCTGAAAATACGAATTTTTAACCTAATAGTTGAATTCGCAACTAAAAGAAATACGTTTTCAACAAAAAATGGAATAGTTACATTTTTATTTACAAAAATAAATTTTTTACGGAAAGAACAGTTTTTAACAAATTAGTTAAATTTTCAACTCAATTATATATCTTTAGTTACGAATTAATTTCCAAAAAGACAAATTTTCAACTTAAGACATGAATTTTCAACAAATTAGTTGAATTTTCAACCAATGGAGATTAATTTATAATAAAAATGGAATAATTAAATTTTAATTTAAAAAAATTAATTTTAAACCAAAAAAAAAAAAAAGAAAATATCAATTTTGTACCATAGAAATGAATTTTCAAGCAAGAAGATTAATTTTGGACCAAAAAATACCAATTTGAAAAAATGCATACATTTTCAATAAAAATCACTAAAAAGTCACTAAAAATAAAATAAAGTAATTTTCAACTAAAAGAATTAATTTCCAACAAACAAACAAAAATTTAGAAAATACTTCAGGTTTAAACCAAACCATTTTCAACAAAAATTAAGAATCATTAACCAGAGGGCCAGAAAAATTTTTCCTAAAAAAAGTTGAATTTTCAACCAAAGAAATGATTTTTCAAGCAAATAGTTGAATTTTCTATAAATCAGAATAATTCTTCACTAAATAGTTCAATTTGCAACCAAAATGATGAATTTCCAATAAAGAATCATTATTTTTCGACGAAAAAAAAAACTTTTCAATAAAATATAGGGATTTTCAGACAAAAAAGATCAATCGTTGACCAAAAATTGAATGGTTGAGTTTTCAATTGAGAAACTTAAATTTCAACAAAAAAGTGTATTAATTTTTAACAAAAAATTGCAGGTGGCTTACCTGTTTTGTCTGCTAAAATTATTTCTTATACGATCATACACATTACATCATTTTTTGTAAATTTCTTTTTTATTTATTTATATTTTTTTCTATTTTCTATTCATGCTGAATACGTCCAAAAGTCATTGAAATTTCTCAAAATCCCTTAAAATCATTTGAAATCCCATAAAATCTTTTTGAATCTTACGAAATTCTGTAAAATCCGTAAACATACTTTGAAATCTTTTGAAATTGTTTAAAATCTTTAAAAATACCCTGAAATTATCAAAAAATTTCTTTTAAAATCCGTAAAAATATTTTGAAATCTTTGCAAATCTCTTAAAATGCCTTCAAATTTTCGAAATCTCAATAAAATCCCCTGATATCCTTAAAAAAATACTCCGGTACCATAAATTTCCGGAAATTTCTGGTAATATATAAATTTACCATAAATTTTCGAAATTTTTTTGATGCTATCAGACTTTGGAAATTTAGGAAAATTGAAGGATTTATATGATAACTTATCACTTTGACCGGGTCCAATCCATCAAACAATCTGTCAACGCGATCAGCACTGATCGCATGCAAACATCTGGGGTATACTTCCGAAAAGGTCACTCAAGAATATTGACCTAATACTTGACCTAGAGGTTTCTTTTAGATTCTAGTTGAACGCCCTGGAAGGATTTTTGGTGCAGATGAATATAAATTAAGTTATAATTAATTTTGACTTTTTTTCAAAATTAGTTTTTTTTTTTCAAAATCTCGAAACATATAGATTTTGGAAAAAAGTGTCGTTCGTAAAAGTTGTAGATCTCGTTAAAACACATATTTTTTATATGAATACTTTGTTTCTAAAGCTAATACTTTTCGAGAAAAATGTCAAATATGAATTTTCAGATTGTTTTTTTTTTGCATTGGAAGAGGGGTGCCCCCTCCTACAACTCACGCTGACCTGTTTTTCAACACCCCCCAAAAAACCACACATTCTATTGATGGTCTTGAATATTTTTCAATTTAAAAAAAAAAAGTATGCGCACAAAAAATGTGTTTCAAAGAGATCTACAACTTTTGTGAAGAACATTTTTTTTAAACCAATACTTTTCGAGATTTTGAAAAAAAAAACTAATTTAAAAAAAGTCAAAATTTGTAATAACTCAATTTATATTGATCTGCGCCAAAAATCCTTTCAGTGCGTTCAACTAGGGTCCAAAAGGAACCCCTAGTCCAAGTATCAAGTCAATATTCTTGGGTGACCTTTTCGGAAGTACATCCAACATCTGAAATGATTGTAATAATAAAATTCGGCTAAGCTCCACCGGGAAAAATCATATATTTAATCAATTAAAATTTTCTAATTGTACACTTTCACTGCTGTCATTTCACGAAGCAAGTAAATTTGTGAAAATGCATCAAACAAATGATTTAGAGTAAGGAGCATGCGTCGGCGCGTGGCACCACAACGTGTCAGTAATAGCATTAATTCCCTTTTACACGAAAGACCCTTCCCGGGACAAGTGATATCGTATATCCTCGTACATTCCTATCTGGAATAAATACATACATGTATACAAGCGTAAGCAAAGGGAGACGAAGAGAGATGAACAACCCCGGTAAAGAGATTGCGATTGCAGATCGGGGGTGGGACGCTGGAGGTTGCGAAAGCAGGTCGGGGTGACAGGGCGCATCTCTTTCAGACAAATTGTTTGGGCCGAGTTAGTTAGTCGTGCCACAATGGAGTGGCACTTGCAACTTAGCCACGCCACGCTGCGACGCCTCCCTCGTTACATTACATTACATTTATCTCCGAACGGTTATCCGCTTGCAACCCTCGACCCCTCTTCACCCGGGTGCTCGGTTATCTCTATGGCAACACCGTAGCCAAAGCACGTGCCCTTTTCTCGTTCCCTTCGCGACTCGACGCAGACACTATAACACTGTCCCGTTACAGCATACGGAGAAGCCGAGAAGATTCGAGGTGAATCGACTACTCACGCCAAGAGCGCGACACGCGACAACAAATTCGCAACACCCCCGATAGGGAGTCGCTGATGGAGATTGCATATCTAGGGCTCTAATGGCTAATCGATTCCGGTTCACGAACCTTTCTCTGATTTAGAATTATGCACTTGATCAATTGTCTGATGCACCGTGATCAAAACAAAAATTCTCGAGTTATTTTTCGATTTCAATCACGTCAACTATAAAATTTAAATCGTTCCAGTGAATCACAGTAAAAACAAAGCTGTCTTGTTTAGTTTTCTGACTTCAGATTGATAAATGATGCGAGATAGCGAAGGAAATTTATTCAGAGGGTGCATTGTTTCAATTGTTCTAAACTTCAATGTTATTACGAATTCCGTCAATTCCCTTGAATTTCATCAATTCCTGGAATTTCTTGAATCCCGTGAATTTCGTCAATTCCTTCAATTACATGAATTTCTTAAATTCCGTGAATTCCATAAATTTCTTGGATTCCCTCAATGACATGAATTTTACGAATTCCGTGCATTCCATGAATTGCGTGAATTCCATGAATTCCGTTAATTCAATAAATTTCATAAATTTCTTCAATTCTATGAATTCGTTGAATTCAATTATACCTTACATTCCATCAATTCCATGAATTTTATTAATTTAGTGAATTCCGCGCATTCAGTGAATAGCGCGAAATTCCTCAAATTCCATGAATTCCTTGAATTCCATTATTCCTTAAATTCCGTGAATTCCGTGAATTCCATGAATTCCGTGAATTTCTTGAATTCCATGAACTCCTTGAATTCCGCGAATTCAGTCAATTACGTGAATTCCTTAAATTCCGTGAATTCCTCCAATTCCATGAATTCCTTGAATTCCATTATTCCTGAAATTCAATGAATTCCTTGAATTCAATAAATTTCATGAATTCCTTCAAGAATTTCAATAATTCAGTGAATTCCGAGAATTCAATGAATTGCGTGAATTCCTTAAATTCCATGAATTCCTTGAATTCCATTATTCCTTAAATTTCATGAATTCCTTGAATTCCATTATTTCTTACCTTCCATGAAATTCCATTAATTCAGTGAATTGCGTGAATTCCTTAAATTCCATGAATTCCGTGAATTCCTTGAATTCCTTAAATTCAATGAATTTCATGAATTTCTTGAATCTAATTATTCCTTACATTCCATGAATTCCATTAATTCAGTAAATTCCAAGAATTCAGTGAATTCCGAGAATTCAGTGAATTGCGTAAATTCCATGAATTCCTTGAATTCCATTATTCCCTAAATTTCATGAATTCTGTGAATTCCTTGAATACCGTAACTTCCGTGAATTCCATGAACTCCTTGAATTCCGCGAATACAGTGAATTGCGTGAATTCAGTGAATTCCATAAATTTTGTGAATTCCTTCAATTTTCTGAATTCCTTGAATTCTATTATTCCTTACATTCCATGAATTTCAAGAATTCCATTAATTCAGTGAATTTCAAGAATTCCATTAATTCAGTGAATTCCGAGAATTTAGTGAATTGCGTGAATTCCCTCAATTCCATGAATTCCTTGAATTCCATTATTTCTTGAATTCCATGAATTCCGTGAATTCCTTGAATTCCGTAACTTCCGTGAATTCCATAAACTCCTTGAATTCAGCGAATTCAGTGAAGTGCGTGAATTCCGCGAATTCAGTGAATTGCGTGAATTCCGCGAATTTAGTGAATTGCGTGAATTCCGCGAATTCAGTGAATTGCGTGAATTCCGCGAATTCAGTGAATTGCGTGAATTCCATAAATTTTGTTTATTCCAAGAATTCTGTAAATTCCATGAATTCCATCAATATCATGAATTCCTTGAAGTCAATAAATTTAATTAATTCCTTTAATTCCATGAATTCCTTGAATTCAATTATTCCTTACATTCCATGAATTCCATGAATTCCATTAATTCAGTGAATTGCGTAAATTCCTTAAATTTCATGAATTCCTTGAATTCCATTATTTCTTAAATTTCATAAATTCCAAGAATTCCATTAATTCACTGAATTCAGTGAATTGTGTGAATTCCTTACATTCCACGTATTCCTTGAATTCCATTATTCCTCAAATTCCATGAATTTCTTGAATTCAATAAATTTCATGAATTCCTTGAATTCCATTATTCCTTACATTCCATGAATTTCCTGAATGTAATATTCCACGAATTCCGTGAATTTCTTGAATTCCGTAACTTCCGTAAATTCCATGAACTCGTTGAATTCCGCGAATTCAGTGAATTTCACGAATTCCGCGAATTCAGTGAATTGCGTGAATTCCTTGAATTCCGTGAATTCCATAAGTTTCGTGAATTTCTTCAATTCCATGAATTCCTTGAATTCCATGAATTCTGTGAATTCCTTTAATTCTGTGAATTCCTTTAATTCTGTGAATTCCTTGAATTTCAATTATTCCTTGAATTGATTTAGGTGTTGACAGATGATTCTCATTTCGAGCCTATTTCAATTCACAAATCGTCCTTATTTTGTTAGGTTGGTGGATCAAACTAAAGTGCAATTGTTTTGTTCCGTAAACTGTTTTAATACCGAATTAAGTCCTAATTCGAATCCTAGTATTTACAGTGAAATGTCTGTAATTAAAAGTGCTTGTTATTTCTTGTATTAGAATTTTTTTAATTAAGTGAGAGGGTGGCAAGGAGGGGGGCGGCCGGTAAAGGTGGAGAGAGGACGGAGGTGGAGGTGTTTTAGGGACTGGAGGTGGTGATGGAAGCTGATATGGCGGAGGTGGTTAGGTGCCGGAGGCCAAGGTAGAAGAGCCGGATGTGGAGGTAGAAATGGAGAGAGTCTGAACGTGGAGGTTGGGGTGCTTTAGAAAGAGGCTGATAGGGTGGAGGTGGATGAAGTGAGGGACCGGTGATAGATTTAGAGATGGAGAGAGGTCAGTGGAGAAAAGGAGTCGGAGGTAGAGATGACGAAGGTATGTGTAGAGGAGCCAGAAGTGGAGGGAGAGAGGCCAGATGTGGAGGTGAAGAGAGGCCATAGGTCAAGGTAAAGAGACGCCAGATGTGAAAGTTAAAGTGAAGAGGGATAGAAGGCGGAGGAGAAGATAGTGATGGAGAGGAACCGCAGGTGGAGATAGACGTAGAAAGTGGTCAGAGGTGGATGTAGAAAATTGGTCAGAGGTGGAAGGTGTAGGTGAAGAGGGACAGAAGGTGTAGGTGAAGAGGGTGCGGAGAAGAAGAGAAAGAGGGAATGGATGTGGAGGTGAAGATAAGGAGTGGTCGGACGTGGATGTGAAGAGGGGCCGGAGGTGGATAGGTGCTAAAGATAGAGGTGGAAAGAGGCTGAATATAGAGATACAGATGGAGAGGAAACGACAGTAGAGGTTGGGGTGTTTAGGGGCCGAAGGTGGAAAATGAGGCCGATAGGGTGAAAATGGATAGGTGCCGTACGTGGAGGAAGAAAGGGGCCAGAGGTCAATATAAAGAGACGCTAGATGTGAAAGTTAAGGTGGAGATGTGTACAAGGCAGAGGTTGAGGTTCAGGTAGAGATTGTTCAGAGGTAGAGGTGAAGAGTGGTCGGAGGTGGACTTGAAAAGGGGCAGGAGGTGTACGTGAAGAGGGTCTCGAGGTGAAGGGGAAGAGGAAAAGAGGGTGAACGTGGACATAAAGAGTGACCAGATGTGGAGGTAGAGTTGAAGAGTGGCCCGATGTGGTCGTGAATAGAGGCCGGAGGTGGAGATAGAGAAGGGCTGGGTGTAGAGGTAGAGTTGGAGAGGGACCAAAGGTGGCGGTGTAGGTGTCGAGGAGCCGGGATGGAGTTGGATGTGTTTAGGAGACGGAAGTGGTGGTGAAAATGAGCCGGAGTTGGAGGTGGGTGTGAAGAGAAACCAAATATGGAGAAGGTGGAGAGTTATCGTAGGTGGCGCACAGTGTGCTGTTTTTCAAAATCTACTTTCAAAACCTAATATCTCCGGAAATAATCAACCAAAATTGATGTTTCTTGAACAAGGTAAGATCTTATTAAATTCAAAGTATGAGAAAATCACAGAGAAAGGTTTTCTTGAATTTTCCGGAAAATGCAATAAGAGACCATCATTTTTTACAAAATGTAGAAAATTGTAGTGGAACTGGAAAAAAGTTTTTTCTTGTGCAAAACAACATATTTTATAGATTTTTTAATCCTGAATTCAAATCTGCCAGGAAAACTAGCATAGCTTGACGAAGTTGATTATCTTTAGGTTTTTACGGTCACTGAATGAAAACCAGGATTGATTTGAAGATAAAGGAAATGCGCTACGATATTTTTCCTATCAAATTTGAATTCAGCATTGAAAAATCTATAAAAGATGGTATCTTGCTCTAATAAAAACTGTTTTTTCTAATTCCAGTACAATTTTGTATATTTTGTCAAAAATTACTATCTTCTGCATTTTCCAAGCCAGAAAATTTGGAAAAACTTGTCTATACAATGTTTCTCTATTGTTTAATAAATAAGATTTCACCTTATTCAAGTAACATCCATTTTGGTCAATTCATCCGAGAGATATTAAGTTTGGAAAGTAAAATTTGCAAAATAGCCCATTGTGTAGTGGTAGAGACATTGATGGGATGGATGTGGCGGTGTTGTGGAATCAAGCAGAGGTACATGTGGAGAGGGGCCGTAGGTGGAGGTAGATGTAGAGACGTGTTGGAGGTGGAGGGGGAGGCCTGGAAGTGGATGTATTGATAGAACGGAAGTGTAGATAAAGAGGGGCCGGATGTGGAGGTGGATATATCATTAAGCCGAAGGTGGAGGTAGAGAGGAGCCGGAGGTTGATGTGAAGTCCAAAGGTGGAGGTGTAGAATATTCAGTGCTGGTTCGGAGGTGGAGGCGGAGGGAGGCTTGGGTAGAGGTGCTGAGGAACCGGAGGTGTAGGTGGAGATAGAGAGCGGCCGGAGGCAGAGACGCAGAGGAGCTGGATATGGAGGTAGAGGTGGAGAGGGATCGTAGGTAAAGGTAGACGTAGAGAGGTATTGGAGGTGGAGGATCTGGAAATGGATGTTTTTATGGGTTGAAAGTGGTGTTGAAGAGAAGCCGGATGTGGAGGTGAATGTGGAAAGGAGCCAGAGATGGATGTAGAGGGAGCCGGTGGTTGATGTGAAGAGCGGTAGAATAAGGAGGTGGGGGTGTTAAGGGACTGGGCGAAGATGGAGTCGAAAAGGGGCCGCAGTTATAGGTAAACTGGATGTAGATGTGAAGTTAGAGGTAGAGGGGCGCCAGAGGTGGCTTTAGAGTTAGAGAGGGGCCAGATGTGCATCTGAAGAGGGACCAGATGTGGATTTAAAAGTAGCGTTCTATTTTTAATCCCGTACAAATATTTTGGGATAAATCACTCAATGCTGTGAAAGAATAAGGTAGTCGCTCCCTTATTTCGGATTTAAGATTCAGTAGTTCATCTTGTATAATACCACCTAGGTGGACACGAGTTTAACAAGCCACGGGTCTTAAGTCGTGTCTGGGTCGGGTTTCCTTGTTAGGAGAGATTAGGGAAGAAACATCGTCAGGACCTGGCCACTTTGTAGATTTCGAGCCGATAGTTGAGCTCGACGAGCCGATGACTTTCCCGCCAGTCACGATTAATCGAGCTCATCGCATTCGACACTGTCCTTCTTGGATTCCTAAATCATGCTTACATTAATTGCTTGTCACTATTGTGCCTCACAACTTCGAGAAACTAATCGCAACATTTTTTCATCCTGAGCACTCCTTCAAAACTAATAAATTTCAATAAAATATAAGGAAATAAACAAAAGTATAAAAGCTGTCTAGTTATCCTTAATCAATTTGAGGGGGGAAACAGAGTACGAGATTAGGTGAAAATGCCATTCGTTTTTGACTAAATTTTACTTATCCTTCTCAATTAATAAATCAAGATCTTTTAGTATCATTCAAAACAAATATACTCGGAAACAGTTGAATTTAAACGCTGAACTCTATAATGGATACCATTGAATGATGCTCTACTAAAAAGACTTGATCAGGTTCATTCAACGCCAACATCAAATTAAAATTGACGAAGCGAGTAAGGATTTGGACAAATTACATCGTGCAATGGGGATCAAAAGGGCGAGACATTGAAACCGTTTGAAATCCGAGAATTGGTAGATGCTGTCGGGATAAGAAGCGGAGGTAGTCACAATATCTTATTCAACCGTCGAAGATCGTTGAAGGCGACAGCCGTTCACGCTGGACTTCCGTTTTAGCAGGACACCCAAAATCAAGTAGCGACCGTTTCCACTTAAGTGGAGGCTACCGTATTGATGGGACTATAAGGACTACTCGTCAGTGAAATATATATACTTTCACATCCCACAAAAAGGTTCTCTGAAAAAAGTCGCCTGTATTTTTCAAGGTGCATACCAATTCTGTAATGTCAAAATAACAACTCCAGGACACGCAAGATGACCGCTACTATATGTCATCAAAAACCCTCTTTTTTCATCCAGAACCTTCTTTTTTTCATGCAAAACACGTCATCACTTAACCAGGTGCTCCTATTCAGATCCTCAATTCTTACTTTAATTTTCGTTCTGTCGATACCCGCTTTCTTTCTTCGCTCTTTCAATCAGTAGCTTCAATATTGATAGTATTGTGACATGTAACTTGTAACTCAAATGTCTCGAACATACATTAAGGGTCGTCCATAAAGTGCTTACCAATTTTGAGCTATTTTCTTCTCACCCCTCCACGCCCCTGCCCTTGTTGACAACCGTTTTTGCCCCCCCCCCCACCGAAAGTATTATGGCCGTTGGATGAACTCGTTTTTCATGTACTAGATTTTTTTTTAAAGGCAGATTAATTTTATACTAAGAATGATGACTTTTCTACCGTAAAATATGAATTTTCAATCCAAAAGGAGGAAATTTCAACAAAAAGGTTGCATTTTCGATCGGAAAATATAACTTCAATAAAAACACGAATTTTCAACAAATGAGTTAAGTTTTCAAGCTACAAAGTCAAATTTTTTTAAAAATAGTTAACTTTAAGCCTGGAAAAGATGAGTTTTTGAGAAGAAAGTTAAATTTTATTCAAGAAAGATGAATTTTCAACCATGATTAGAATCCTTAAATTTTCCGCTTGAAAAATTAATTGAAAAAAAAAAAAACAATTTCAACCAGTTGAGTTTGAGGGAAAAAGACAAAATATTAACAAAATACAAGAATTCTATATCATGTAGTTCAATATTTAGGTTATAAATAATAAATTTCCAGCCAAAAATGGAATATTTAGGTTTTCAGGTGAAACCATTAATTTTTAGTGAACAAAAAAGAGAGAAAAAAAATAGGTAAATTCTCGTTCAAAGAGGTAAATCTTTGGAAAAAATCTTTTTTTAACAAAGTAGTTCAATTTTCAACCAAAAAAGATGAATTTATAACCAAATAGTAAAATTTTCTGAATTTCCCCTCTAGAAGATTAGTCTTCTATCAGAAAAAAAACAAACTTTCAACAAAAGCACTCATTTCTAACAAATGAATAAAGTTTTCAAGCTAAAAAATCGAATGTTTCAGAAAATAGTTAACTTTAGGCCTGGAAATGATGAGTTTTTTCAAAAAAGTTAATTTTTAATCAAGAAAGATGAATTTTCAACCAGAAATGACATCATTAATTTTTCCGCTTAAAAAATTTATTTTTAATAACGAAAAATTTTCAACCAGTTGGTCAGTTTAAGTCAACAAAAAAAGACGAAACTTTAATAAAATAGTTGAATCCTCAACTAAAAAGATGAATTTTCAACAAACAAGAATAATTTTCTACCCAAAAGGACGAATTTTCAACAAAATACGAGAATTCTATACCAACTAGTTAAGTTTTCAGGTGAAACCATTAATTTTTAATAAACAAAAAAAAACAAATTTTCAACAATATAGTTGAATTTTTAACTAATGAGGTGACTCCTTAAATCTTATATAAAAAAATTTCAATCAAAGACATGAATTTTCAACAAAAGAGTTCTATTTTCAACCCAAAAATATGATTTTTCAACGCTAAAGATAATTTTCTATCAAACAGTAAAATTTTTTAATGAATAGTTAAATTTGTGTTCAACTAATTATTTAATTAAAATTATTCTCTTAGAAAATAGTTGAATTTTTGATCAAAAATGAGAATTTTTAAGATAAAAGGTAATTTAGAACTAAAATAATCAATTGCCAATCAAATTATTGAATTTTCAAGAAAAAGGCGAATTTTCTACCAAATAGTTCAATTTTCAACTAGTAAAGGTAAATTATAAATTTTCAACCAACACTAGATTAGTTACTTTTTCAGTTAAGAAACTTGATTCGCTATAAAAAAATAAATTTCCAGCAAATTGTTTAAAGTTTTAACCAAAGAGATGAATTTTCAGTTAAAGTGATAAATCTTCAAAAACAAAAATAATAATAATTTTCAAAAAAAGAGTTCAACATTTGACTAAATACTCGAATTTTTGAAGCGAGAAGATGTATTTTAAATTAAAATTAGCAATTTTAAACAAAAACTGAAATAGTTAAATTTTCCGTTAAAAGAAATAATTCTTAACAACAAAATAAATTTTCAAATAAATAATGGATCTTCAAAATAGTATAGAAGCATGAAATTTATGTAATTTTATTTTTGAATAAAAATTTTAATGATTCTTCAATATAATATTTTTCAATTCAGAGTTTAAGGTCTCCTTTATTATTATTTTTTATAATAAATCTAATAAATAAATTTATTATTATATTATTTTTATCAATTTTTTTTCTTCATTAATAAAATTAGGATTCTTTCCTTATAACTATTGATAATTAAATATATTAAATAATTTATCTTGAATGAATTGTTTATTTTTAATAACAATTAGAACAATCCGAATTATCAAAATTCAATAAAAAAATTGCCGGAAATTTTTGGTAATTTGCGGTAATTTTAGAGGTGATTTCTGTTAACTTACCATAAATTGCCCAAAATTCAATTTGAACATGTCTATAAATTTGCGGAAATTTAGGGAAATTGTTGGTCATTTATGGCAATTTTACCGGTAAATATGGTAACTTACCCTAAATTACCCAAATTAATTTTTTTCAATTTCCAGTAATGTCTGAAAATGTATGAAAATTTTCGCTTATTTATGGTAATTTTACCAGTAAATATAGTAACTTACCATAAATTACCGAAAATTCATTTTTAAAAATTCATAAATTACCGCAAATCTATGAAAATGTTTGATCATTTATGGTAATTTTACAGGTAAATTTGGTAATTTACCATAAATTCTCCAAAATTCAAAAAAAAAAATTTCCATAAATTTCCGGAAATTTGTGAAAATTGTCGGTCATTAATGGTAATTTTATAGGTAAATATGGTAACTTACCATAAGTTATCCAAAATTCATTTTAAAAATGTCCATAAATATTTGGAAATTTGTGGAAATTGTCGGTTAATTATTGTAATTTTACAGGTAAATATGGTAAATTTCCAGGAATAACCGCAAAATTCTATTATCTGCAACCATAATTTCTTCACAGTTTTTACGGTGAGTGGGCTGATAATTGTAAAATGCGAGCTCATAGATATTTAATTTTCATTATTCACCTCTAACGTCACTTTACAGCCCCTAGGGAGAAAAAAATACTTTTTACTCTCTAGGAAGTAAAAGGTAGAGCTTTATCCCCGCTTCATAGGCGTCGAAAAGGGCTGAAATCATGCACGTGTCATAAAAAAAGTTTAACGCGAAGAGATCAATTTTGAATGTTCCATTTTTTGTTAAATAAATTAATTTTCAACAACAAAAAATGGATTTTCTACTAAAATGATGAATTTCAACCAAAAAAATGAATTTGAAATAAAAGTTTAACATTCAACCCAGAAAATAAATTTTTAATCAAAAAGATGATTTTTCAACCAAGAACATTACTTTTCTACCAAAGAAAATGAATTTTTAAGTAAATAGTTGAATATTGGACTGAAAAATATAAATGTCTATCTATATAGTTTCATTTGTAACTAAAAAGCGATACCTTTTCTACAAAAAATTTGCAAGTTAAAATTTTAGGTGAAGAAATTAATTTTAAACTGAAAATGAAACAAATTTTCAACAAAATATTAAAAGTTTTCAACCAATGGGATGTATCTTCAACAAAAGAAAACTAATTAGTGGATTTTCAGACCCTGTTATCAACGTTACTAACTGAAGTTTTCGGCACAAGCCCCCCCCCCCTTAAATTTGATAACGTACTTTATGGACGGCCCTTTAGGGGAAACCTCTTACAGTGGATAATGCAACCTACAGTGGATAATCATCAATTAAAAATTCTAACATGTGTAAATAATTAATTCAATTTAATTAATAGTAAAGCCACTATACGTTTTCATGAATAAAAATAAAAATAATTCATTTTCATTTTATTTATGCTCTTAATTAATGATTATCCAGTGTAGGGAGGTTTCCCCTGCATTTAATAAGGTTCTATTTTGATGAGGACGCTGTTGCTTCCAAGTCAGTATTGTATTTTAAATTAACAATTAACAATTTAGGATTTTGGATATATGTTTCTAATTATACAAGGTTCCGATCAAGTTAGAAATTTCCCATTGGGTTTCTCGCTTTCATTACGGATTGGGGATCTTATATGTATCCTCATGAGAGTTTCAGAGACAGAAGCAGAAAATGGAGTAGGAGGAGAGAATGTAATCAGTCTTGGGACAATAAATCCTCTGAAGAGGGTAGTAAATGTACACCATTTCCTCTATTGATGAATCAGTTAGAAAGGAGGAATGATTTGCAGATTAACCTGTAAGTATGGTCGTTATTTCATTTTTACACTAACAGGGACCTGAGGTCTCAAAGACCACTGTATATGTTTATATCTATTTAAATGAGTGAAAAAAAATTTTTTTTTTAAGGGACATTGAAATAAGCAAGAATATCATAAATGTTATCAACTTTTATTATTGATAATCTTTTACACCAGTGCAGTGAGGGACCCACATATCACAAGCATTGTGCGGTTTGGGAGGTTGCACATTACTATCCGTGCAAAAAGCTTAGGCAACTCGATTTTTGTGCAGATTTTCATGAAAATCTCACCAAAAAAAATTTTTTTAAATATGAGACAACATGAATGTTGCAGATGAAGGTTCTTCCAATACTGATACCAAGTTTCAAAATTTTCAGATGATTGGCGATTATTTCCGGGCGAGTGAAATGTGAAAGAGCATAATAATCCTATGATCATTTCAGAATACTCAACTTTGAATGGCTGTAGGTCACTGAAAAAAATTATGGAAAATCTGCCAAAAATATATTGGGTTCGTTGAACCTTTCTGTGCCCAGTAATGATATTTAAAGTCAGAAATAATAATTCGTTAATAAGTTATTGACAAAAGAGTGGGGAGGTGTCATCTCCTGAACTAAGGAACGTACAGAAATGATTCTTGAGGAAAATTACACATTTTTGGCTTCTGACAATTTACTTTAATGTTTAAAAAATTATTTTCTACTTGAAAAAATACAAAAGACTTAACGATAATCGAGGCAACCGCACACACAGAGTGGGACCTTTCAGACGCTACTGCTACACGTGCAACACGACCTTCCTCACGCTCACACAGTTACACAGCCTCTAAGCCCTGATGCAAAAAAAAGGGATACGGTTGCCTCGATTATCATAAAGTCTTTTGTATTTTTCCAAGAAGAAAATAATTTTTTAAACATTCAAGTGCAACTTTTTGCTTATTGGTAATACGCACAACATTGTCAGAAGCAAAAAATGTGTAATTTGCTTCAAGAATCATTTCTGTAGGTTCCTTAGTTCCGGAGATGAGACCTCCCCACTCTTTTGTCAATAACTTATTAACAAATAATTATTTTCGACTCTAAATAACACCACTGGGCACAGAAAGGATCAACGAACCCCATATATTTTTGGAAGATTTTTCACAATTTTTTTCCGTGACTCACAGCGATTCAAAGTTGAGTATTATGAAATGATCATAGGATTATTATGCTTTTTCACATTTCACTCGCTCGGAAATAATCGCTAATCCTCAGAAAATTTTGAAACTTGGTATCAGTATTGGAAAAACCTTCACCTACAACATGCATGTTGTCTCATATTTTTAGAATTTTTTTTACTGAGATTTTCATGAAAAACTGCAGGAAAATCGAGCTGCCTAAACTTTTTGGACGGATAGTAAACTCTTGAATCTCGTTTTGTGCTGGCCCGCAGCGCCATTTGCGCATAGCGGCTTTTGGTGCCAACACAAAACGATATTGGAGAGTTTAGACGACCCAGAAGTAAGCTATGCATATACATCTGAAACTTGAGCCTTGAATTAAAAATTCAAAAAGTCCTAAAAACGTTTCTTGGACATACAAGTCGAAAGGCATTATTTGAACGTTTCAAAAACTTTCCTGAGTCAGACCAAATAATGTTCTGAAAACGTTCCATGTTGCAAATACGTTCCTAAAATGTCTCTGGAACATTGTATGATTAAGGAACGTTATTTGGACTGACTTGGGACGTTTTCGAGCAATTCTAATGATGTTCTTTAAGGTTTGTGCCCACTCAGTAGGCACGAAATTCAAGAACGTAATTGGAACGTTCTGAAAAGGTTTCAAAACTATCCTAAGTTAGACCAAATAATGTTCTGAAAGCGTTTCATGTTGCAAATACGTTCCTAAAATTTCTCTGGAACATTGTATGTTTAAGGAACGTCATTTGGACTGACTTAGGACGGTTTTGAGCCGTTCTAATGAAGTTTTTTAACGTTTGTGCCCTCTGGACACTGGGAGTCCTAGCGAAAAACTAAAAACAGCTGCATGGTGTAGCATCAATGAGTGAGCGTGGAGGGGATAAAAAAGAACAGATAGTTTATTAACTATCGATAGGTGAAGGTTCTGGAAGATTGCATATTGATTTAATCTTCTATTAGTATATGTTTTGCTTATAATTTTGTCTATAAACTTTAAAAATCTGGAAAATGTTAATAACAATGTAATTGTTTAAATAATTCATTTATTGCAAAAATTAAAAAAAAATACATAGATATGTGTTTGTGAGGAATCTGCCTATGTCCTTGAAATTTCTTTCCGACTAATACTTTTATTTATAATAAAGGCACAATGTATAATAACAATGTGATTGTTTAAAAAGTGACTTAAAAAAAAAGAAAAAACACCTAGAGATATTGCTAAGACGAATCTAGGGCTGTTTTTAGTTTTTCACTAGGACTATTATGGTATTTTTAATTCAAGATGCAAGTTTCAGATGTATGTGCGTAACTAACTTCTAGGTCGTGAGTTTAGACTGCTAATTCCAGATTGGAGATTTTAGCATAAAGGTACCAATTTATCCTTTTTTATATGCTTTACTACGCGTTGCAACTTTATTCAGATGGTACTCTTCTGGTACAAAGTGAATATTCACATTTTAAGCCTTTCCTATTAGTTGTTGAAGGACATAGTGTATACATTCGTGAAACAATAATCCAAAACAAATTAATTAAAGATGCTAGATTTGTTGGTATACTGGTCCATCGAATCATTTGAAAGAAACCATCTGTATAGTCGGCTTGTTCCACAGTTGTATCTTCTTCCAAACGTGTTGTATGATCAGCTGATATTATTGGATGTCGACCAGGTTAGATAATTGATTATAGATGTAAGACTTGTTGGTATACCTGCCCAGTAAACATGTATATATGGACCAGTATACCAACAAAATTAACAGATTCCAATAATTTTCTCACTGGGTCGACATCTCATAACATCACCTAATCATACAACACGATTGGAAGAAGATACAACCGTGGAACAAGCCGACTATACTTTCAAATGAATGGAGTATACCAATAAATCGAACATCTTTAATTAATTTTCTGACCTGGTCAACATCCAAAAACATCAGCTGTTAATCCAAAACTGTTATTCAAAAATATTTTTTTGTTTAAACAGTGATAATTTTTAATGAATTATAAAAATTATGCGAGCTACACGGAGAAACATGCATGTTCCAACATGTTCCAACACTGCTAAAAATGTTTGGAATTCTGCAACACTTCTACAATACAAGCGTAAGGTAAAATCCCAAACAAGATATTGGAATGGCGAAACTGCAATACATGTATTGTAGGTGTTGTAATTGGTGGAGTCACCGTAGCGCAAACTCTTCGAGATATTGTAAAATTCCAATACATTATGTATTGTAGCGTTACCTTACGTTTTGGAAATAAGCTTCCAATACATTTATGGGAAGTTTCAAACAGAAATTTTTTACGGTGAACAGATACTAACTTTGAACATCTAGATTGCTGTCCCGTAGTTAAACATAAAATATGTTAACTCTGAACATCTACAAGTTACGTTTAAACATCCATTTTCTCTATGTATATGACTCTGAAGGTGAATCTGGAAATGTTGCCTGTTTATCATTTCTCATTCCGTTTAGTCGATACGCAATATTTATTCAAATTTTAAACATTTTGGGGAAATTGTTAGACATATAAAATCGTCGAAACAACCCGTAGATTCTTAATTTCTAACTATGCAACATTAGAAGAAATGTATTTTTTATTCTTAATCCTTTTCAGCTGACCTACCTGCGGTCCTGGACGATGAACTTTACCAGATAGGTAGTGAATTAAAACATTCATAGAAAATGTCAGCCTTAACAGGAATGGTCACCCAGTGGGCACAAACGTTAAAGAACATCATTAGAACGGCTCAAAAACGTCCTAAGTCAGTCCAAATAACGTTCCTGAAACATGCAATGTTCCAGACACGTTTTAAGGACGCATTTGCATCATGAAACGTTTTCAGAACATTATTTGGTCCGACTAAGGACAGTTTTTGAAACTTTCAAATAACGTTTTTAGGAGGTTCCAACTACGTTCTTAAATTTCGTGCCCACTTGGCAGGATGTCTAGAACTCATCAGAACTTCTGACCATTCCGATGGGTTCTCCGAATATTAGGCAGAAAGCGGTAAGAAAGCGACTATCATCCCATTACGAATAAGCTTTAGTCTATCGTTCCGCTACGGATAAGAACTAGTCTAAATTCAATTAGCTAAGTTTTCAGGAGGAAGAAATAAAATTTTTTATTCGTAAATCAAATCAGGAACTAAAAATAAATGAATAAGTTTTGAAAGTAATAATAGTTATAGCATGATTTTAATGAATAATTCAAAATAAATCTCTTCTCGGTCGTAGGAATGACAAAAAATGTGTAGTTTTCTGTTCTTCAGACTGTGTGGTGTGTTTTTTTTGTAATATTTTCAGAAATAAATAAATAAAAAATTAAGGATATTGTTTCAAAGATGCTCATTGATAGAAATATTAATGAATTGTCTTGCTGATTACAGTTTTCTGTCTTATGTCAAATAGGGTCATCCACAAAAATTTTGTTTGCCTTATAGTTGAGTTTTTTATAAACTTTTACTCTCAAAGAATTAAAATGCGAAATTAAAACTTAATTTCGTTTATTTAATAATTTATAATAATTGATTAAAAAGTGATAACATATCCACCGTAAATGTCGATTTATAAAAGAAAACATGTGGCGCCCTCACGGCACGAAACACGTGGTGTGACGTCACGCGCCGTGAAAACCAAAGCAAATACATGGTCAGTTTGATACAAACAATGGAAATAATTAATTATAAACGTTTTTTGGCTAAAAGGGTTTATTTTCATGGAGTATCAGTATGCCTGGATACGTTGAAGTCAGTTGGAATAATTTTCCAAAGTGATTACACTTATGATAAATGATTTTTTTCTCGAAGTGCTCCAATTTCAACTTTGCCGAGACTCTAGGAGTAAAAGCGAAAAAATAAGTAAATGGGATGAATGACGTTAATCCTTTGAAACATTTATTTTTATTCATTTGGAATGATAATTGCTTTAGGCGAATCGTAACATATATGCAATACGAGCAATATTGCATTCAGAAAACCTAACCTCACTTTTTTTATCTATGCTTTTATAAATACTTCTATAAAATTGTTATAAAATTTATAATTATAAGATTTATAATTACTTTTATAAATACATTATTTTATAACACTTGTTGCGTAAATAAACGATTTGATTTTTCGAGGTTATAGTCACATACATCCCGGCACCCCATATATGTAACACCGTTGAATATAAGTCAATTACGAGTTTTATGCTATAAGAAAAACAACATATTTTATATTTTTCTATTCAATATAAAAGTATTTAAATATCTTTAAAATGATATTCGATACAATATACTGTTGATGTTAAAGATGCGGTAGAGGACATGTCACGCCGAACGATTTTGTGCAATTTTGTTCGTTCCTCACCTTTCAGTATAGATATAAATAATTTTCCTGCATTTTTGACATATGTGTTCTTACATTTAGGCACAAAATACCAATGGCAGCGCTGTTTTCTTTCCGTTTTTATGAAAAAACGTGAATCACCCGGCTTATTTACAAGCGTTTGGCGGCGTGCTAGGTCACATCAAGATGGCAGAATGGGTGCGACAGAAATAGGAATTTTAAATATGTACAAATTTTTTTTTCAAATATGAATGTGAAAAAAAGTTTTTTTTGCATTATGCTGGTGTTATTAGTGTTTTTAGAGCATATACTTTGATATGCAAAAATAAAAAAAATTAGTGGATGACCCTATTTGTGTAGATAAAATTTTAAACATAACCTATAAGTTATGTCATTATGGAAAATGGATTTTAGGAACTTTCAGGTATATATGTACTAATTAAAAAATAATACAATATTTTCACAATGAATTGTGATACAGCGAATGAACTAAAAGTATTTGTTTGTAATTATCGTAAATTATTTGGGAAATTTAAATTTGAGATGCTATATTGTATGGACGATATAGCCTATTCTTCGTTGGAACATTCCCTACGAATTCAAAACTCCAGTATTTTGTATTACAGTTTGTAACGTAATTTAGGCTCCTATAAAATAATTTCAAAACAAGACATTTTTAAAGATTTTTATTTCTCTTAACACTTCTACGTTATTACTGAATTTCTTCAAAAATGAAGTTAGACTAATTCTTATCTCCTACATTTTTTAGGCAATCTGTAAAATTATTACTTGATTTGGAAAAAAATACATAGTTAAGATAAAATATTCTTGTATAGATTTAAAATCAACGAGTGCGCTAAAATTATTTTTATTCTCAGAAAAATATTTTATTGCTTCAATATAGAAACAAAATGTTTGACTGTCCCAAAATAGCCCTATGCATTGACGTTAGTTCACGCAGCTTCTTGGCGTAAGCTAAGTTGTTGGTGGCGCTGGGTGACATGTAAACTTGAATTTGCCAACAAAGACATGGCAGATGTACAGACAAGCTCTGTTTTTTACAATTTTTATTTAATCAGAAAGTGTTTTGACAAATTATTTTAATTTTAAATTATTGGGAAAATTAAGAAGGAAAAAGACCCCCCAAAGGAAAAGAAAGTCAAGAACACGAGGATAGTGGAAAAGAAAAAAAAAGCGGAAACCGGTGTATAGCTCCGGGATGTACTTCGGGTTATGACTCTAATCCTACGAAAGTGTTTTCCTCTTGCCAAAAGGTGAAGAAAATGTCAAACTATGGCAGAAAGCAATACGACACGACGATATAATTTTAAAATGTGGTCATAAAGTGTGTCAGTTGCATTTTACTCCGAAAAATATTTTATTGGAACGAGAAGTAAAAGCAGCTGATGGAAGAACTGATGTCTTCGGAATAGTAAGTTTATAGTGTTTATTTTTTATTTAAAAACTTATACA
>JAABKJ010004356.1:0-24479 GCA_011634705.1 Andricus grossulariae
TATTCGTATTCTATGGCTGATTGTGAAGAGAAATGTTGAGTTTCAACTCGATTGAGATAATATTGAGGATTCTGAATTAAATTTGCAAAAACGTCTTTTTTTCTTATGCGAAATACATGTTAAACTTCATGGAGCTTGCGACACCCCTAAATATAATTTTTTTCAAAACAAGAAAATTGGATTTATTTTTGGATAGATTCGAACAAATTTGGGGGGTATCCCGATAAAAATTAAAAAAAAAATGCTTCCAATGCATTTTTGGACCACCCTAGTGTGCAAAATCTGTAACTAAAATGTAATATATTGGCTTTCCTTAGTCGATAAATACTTTTGCAGATATTTTTTACCATTAAGGACATTTTATTATGTGCTGTTGTCGAAATTAAAACTATCCACTATTATATAAACTTTACGTTTTTTAATGAAAATTAAACATAATTTCCAGTCCACGTAAAATTTTCCGGCCATTTCCCTGTTTTTTCCTGGTTTAAAGAAAATTCTTGGTCATTTCATGGTTGGCCGGTCCAGTGACCACCCTGAAATAACATAAGCCCAGAAATTTTAATAAAATAGTTTATGTGACTAAAAAACTTTAAGTTGCACAATTAAAAATTGCGAGCTATTTTATTTGCTCGAATTTTACGTCCGAACATTTTTATTTTGTAGGTCAGAAAGTAAAACTAGGTTCGTGGAGTCGAGCAGAGGACTATGCCAACAGTATAATTGACACCTTTAATCATTGGGTAACTGGTTGGATTGACTGGAACATGGCTCTGGACTTGAAAGGTGGTCCCAATTGGCTGAACAACAACATGGATGCACCGATAATTGTAAATGCATCAGCTGATGCATTTTACAAGCAACCCACTTACTACGCCATGGGACACTTCTCTAAGTACGTATTTTTGAATTAAGACGCGATTTTTAATCGAAATAATGTAACTGCTTCATTATTTTAAAATTTTATTTCACAGGTAAAGTAAACATACAGCAGATTATTATATTTGGTTGTCCTAGTTCTAACAATTAAAAAAAAATCTGCCCAAGCCAGGGTTCGAACCCGGAGCTCTCAACGCCATCGAGGCGTTCGACACAGGCCGAGGCAGATTTTGTCCTTTACTTTAATTGTTTTTAATTTTACCATTTTTCTTTAGATTTATAACTCCTGGAAGTCAAAGGATTAGTACTAATAAAAAAGGATTGGCTAATATCAAGACTATCGGTTTTTTGAGACCAGATAATGCAACAGTGTTGATTCTTCTGAACCAGTAAGTACTTCAAATACACTGTTTCATACTTTAAAATTTTTTCTTCTTTCTACATTTTATTATAAAATTAAAAGAAAAGGCCTAAACTTTCCGAATAAATTTTTTTTCAGATACACATTAGCAAAAAAAGTATACGTGGAGGATCCAGCCAAAGGAAGTGTGAAGCTAACTCTGCCACCAAAGTCAATACACAGTGTAATATACTGGTAGTGATAAGGACGAAATTTCCGCAAAAGTTGACACCAGAGAGTTTTAGAGACGAAAGTTACGTTTGTGTTCGATAAAGTCTTCGGAATTGGAGAACATAAGTTCTCTCAAGGCAACCGACAACTGGAAGCTAAACCCGTTTTCATTTCCTCACGAGGTAGGAAGAAGGGATCGTATCTCAGACGACTATTTACATCCCTCTCGGAGACTCTCGTGTAAAGATTAATCAAAACTTTTATAATTCATGATACTTCGAGAAAGCTCCACTTATTAAACTCCACCTGCAAGATTTACCAAAGAAATAAAAAAAATGAAATAAGTTAAATAAAAATGTTCAAGAAGAAAATGTATTTTACATCCTAGGATCAACAGGAAATGTTTGAAAAAATGTTGATGTTCGGCTAAGTGAAAATATAAATTACACCGAGGGTGGTCTATAAATTACTACAGTTTTTTTCCTGAACTTTTTTTCATCCCAAAGGGTTTCTTTGGATTCCACACTATTTCACACTATTTGTTTACTCAAATTATTTATAACGAAGATAAATGTTAAAAATATTTTGCAGCAAACCTAAATGTCACGTGTTAACAATTCTGTGGAGTTTAATAAGTCTGAGAAACTATTTCGGATACAAATTAGGTTTCAAAGAATTTTTTTGTATGAAACGTAGAACAATTCTTACTTGTTTAGAAAATTGGGTTATAACAATGAAATTGTACAATAAATAAATTATTTGCTAACATGTTTTCCTTAAAAATGTACCCACTTTGTTCGAAAGTTTTTCCATTGTCTGTCAATAAAATATGGTATAATGCTATCATGGAAATTATACTCACCATAATAATGACCAACCTAATTGTTGAATTAACTGTTTGCGCATGGGTAATAGGTAATATAACAGTATTTTATTTGCTGTTCATTGCTTCATTTCTCGAATATCTTTTTTAGGACAAAATGAAAAATTCTTTATATCTAAAGTAACATTGTCTTCGTGACGATATCGTATCCCAACTTTTCCACTCACAAGTGGGAACAAATATTTGAATTTCGAAGATCACTCAGTGTAGCTATCCAGGGTTATGCACCCAATCTCTGAGGAGATATTAGGAATTGCTATTTTTCATCATTGTGACTCGCGAATCCAAATGGTGATTCCGCTCAGCAGAATTACCTTTTTCCCTACTTAAAGTTACTGAAAAGAAGAACATACAAAAATCTCCCGAAGAGAAATATTTACTTTTAGAGTTTGCAATTTAATATTTATAAACACGAATAGAGAGAGAAGGTATAAAAAGTATATGTACTTATAAGAGAGGGAGAGGGAGAGAGAGAGAGACCTCTGGGATGTCCTTTCGTTCGGTCGGTCGTTCGGTCGTCATGAACATGAGAACCCGGGATATTACAGCCCAGTACAGAACGTCCTAGAGCCAGTAAAGAGAGGCCCTGAAGATTATGGCACAAGATATTAGGGCCCAAGACATTAAAACACACGGTATTACATGATGGAAATGTGGATAAAGTGTTTTTAATAATAAAATGTCCGGCGGATCTCTCCCGAAATTCGGTCGGAAAAATGTTTAAAAACTGGGCGAATTATTTTTATAGAGACTTCCACCGCAAGGCTTAATCAATCAGGGCCAAGGGCAGCACCAACCCCCACCACAAGGAGTTATCAATCAGGTTTAACAGCAACTCCTACCACAACGCCTTATCAATTAAGCCAACAAACAGCAGAAACTCCCACCGCAAGACGTAATCTATCATGGCCAAGGGCAGCAGCAGTTTCCGAAGCCAAATCTGATAAATCTGGGACACGAGTGCCAGCAGTTTATGAGGTAAGGCCTGATAAATTAGGGCTACGGGCAGCAGCAGTTTGTAACGCAAGGTCTCTGATAATTCAGGGCCACAGGCGACAGCAGTTTCTAACGCGAGGCCTGATAGACCGGGGCCACGTACAACAGCAACTCTCACAACAAGGCGTAATCAATAAGGGCCAAGGACAGCATTAACCCCCACCGCAAGGCGTTATCAATCAGGGTTAAGAGCAACACCTACCACAACGCCTTTTCAATCAGGCCAACGAAGCGCAGAAACTCCCACCGTAATTCATAATCTATCATGGCCAAGCCAGCAGCAGTTTCCAACAACAAGCCTGATAAATCTGGGACACGAGTAGCAGCAGTTTATGACGCAAGGCCTGATAAATTAGGGCCACGGGCAGCAGCAGTTTGTAATGCAATGCCTAATACATCAGGCCAATGGGCAGCAGCAGTTTGTAACGTAAAGTCTGAAAAATCAGGGCCACGGGCAGCAGCACTTTCTAACGCAAGGCTTAATAAATCGGAGCCACAGATAGCTCAAATTACACCGAAAGGCCTGATAAATCAGGAGCACAGACATCAGCAACTCCCACCGCAATACGTTATCAATCAGGGCCAAGGGCAACAGCAAGTCCTACTGCAAGGCGTCATTAATCAGGGCCAAGGTCAGCAGTAGTTTCCAATGCCAAGCCTGATAAATCCGGATTTTGGGACCCAGCACCTCAGGACAAAGCCGCAGGAAATTATAACAAGAAAAGGGTACATTTTTTCGAAATAACTGATAAGCTACTCCATTTTATATGTGCTTGAAGTTCTCAACGTTTAAATGAATGAATTTTTTTACTGATGACTTTGTATACTTTAAAAAGGGCTAAAATAATTGTTCATTTATATTGGAAAGAATATATTTACTTAAACAAAATTATAATGCATATTATAAATTTTAGTTGGAACAATATTTATGGATAAAATAGAATTCGGAAAAAATCATTCGTTTGTTTGAACGTTGAGAAATTCAGTTACATCCAGTTTATTCCTTGAAGGATTCTCCATAAATCTCTTTAGAAGGTTATCATTTAAAACATTTAATTAAGAAATTATACAATTAAAAATATATAATTTTTAATTTAAAATAATTTAAATAATTAAAAAAATAAATAAAAACATGCCAAAGAAATTTGTAGATAATCCTTCAAGGAGTGAAACAAGCCCTACAACATGAGAGTTATATAGGAATTGCAACTTATATCTAAAAAGAAAGCAACAAAAAATAGATTTGGATTTTCAATCTAAAAATATGAATTTTCAATAAAAAAGTAATAGTTGATATAGTAATAGATTCTACTTGAATCCTCAAATAAAACAGATTAATTTTCAACTAAACCGTTGCATTTTTAACACAAAAAAAGATTTTCTATCAAAAAAGACAAATTTTCAATAAAGTACATAAATTTTCAAAAAATAGGTAAATTTTCTACCAAACCTCAATTTTGTCATTGAAAATACATGGGAAAAATCCCCATGTTTAAAAATATGAAACTGGAAGGCGTATATTTCCATAAAACGAGTAAAAATTACACGGACTTCTCCAAATTACTTCCCCGAATGTGATCTATACAGTGATTTTTTATTTAGACCCCCCAATTCCATCCAGCATGCAGATCATGTCTAATGGTCAAATTGAAAATTTTCATGTAATTTATTATTGATTATTAGTTGTTTAAACATTTTCTATATGTTTCAACAATACTTTTTTAACATTGTTTGGCAAATTATCGGTACCCTCACAATAAAAGAAAACTAATTCAGCAAAATAAAAAATCAGTACTGTCGATTTGATTTCTTGTTAATTGTTTCAATAATTTTTTATTGTTCAAATATAACTTTTAAATGGAATAAGGCAGAAAAATACAGTTTTTTATTGCAAAATTTCCAATAAAATTCAGAGAATTTTGGTATCTCTGTCATTTTTACCACTTACCTATAATTCTCTAAATAGTTTCAATTTGTAACAAAATTTTTTTTAACCGAATATAAATAATGTACACCTTTTCTGAGTAACATGAACTATTTGGTTCAAAATAAAGATCAACACAATCAATTTACTTTATTGTTAATTGTTTAAATAATTATTCATTGTAGAAATGTAACTTTTGACTAAAATAATGCAGCAGATTGCAAATTTTTCAAGACATTTCATTAGCTCCTTCTACGTTGACACATTTTATTACTTAGTCATGATTTGTTTAAACAATTTAAATTTTTTCAGACATCCCTTTTTCGGCAAAATATCAAAAACTAACTGCTTCTCTTATTATCTTGAACTATTGATTTCAAATCGAAAATCAACACGAATGATTAACTTATTAGTTAATATCATTCATAAAAAGTGAAAATTTTGTTCATCGGGACAAACTCATAATGCTGGCGGTAATATATGAAATTTAGGGTTGATAACTACGGGGATCCTACATAAAAGCGCGATTCGCCACCCTGAGAAAGTCAATTTACTGTATTTTCCTAAAGAAAACCAATAAATCGCGTAATTAGGGGTTTCAATTTTAAATTTCAAATCGAATAGATTCGAGCTTAGAAAAAGAGTGAAGTTGAAAATAAACAGCGAACCAGATAAACCTTGGGGAAAAAACCTTTAAATTAACAAAGTGAATAAAATTAATCAATTTTAAATGAAATTTCTTTCGATACCAGTTTTCTATGTTCCATTGGAATCGATTAACAGTATATCTTCTAGTGAATTAATTTTAATGCATTCTGATACGTTTGTTCGACCTGGTAGACGAGCAACAACATCGGAAAAGAAACAATTAAATCAAAGAACCTCGTTTATTTGTTCGGTATTTAATTCTATGCATTTTTGAACACATGAGGCAATCTTCTCATCGGTGAGAAATAATGGTTGATGAAGCTAATCATATTTTTCAATATGATTTGTGAATTCAACCGAATTTTCTCCCTCTTGATATGAATACTTGGTTTTTCCTAGTTTACAAATATATCAATTTTATCTTGGTCTTTTCAGGCTCAATCTGAAGTTTAACAGTTGAGTGTTTTTCGTCGCTAGATAAACCTAAAGTGTTTGAAACCAAATCGATTTTTCCGTGTAGTCTTTTGCAAAATATCTATTCCGAAACTGCATGTTTCACTTAAGCTTGGAACTACAAAAAAAATGTGATCAATTTCTGGGTTATTTCTTTTTATTCCTAAAAAGATTTGGAATTTACGTTTTGTAGCCTTTTGTCCCGTGTCACCTTGCGGTACCTGTAATGCAGGGCTCACCACTTTCGACAGGTGTTGACTGACAGAAAGTTTTTATGTCATTTTTTTCTTCAGTTTCCAGGAATTCTACAAACTGTACATATAAAGGGTTTGGGTGGTTATGGTCAGTTGGTAGGTGAAGAGAAGTAAAGAACTAGAGTCGAGTTCGACGCAGACTTCTTGGGGACTATTTGACCTAGCCTTCGTGATCGACACTGTCTGTCATGTCAGTCAATGACTGGCTTCTGGTGATCCCTGCAGTGCAGTCGGTAGGATATGAAATTTTGAAAATTCTTTTTGATGTTATTTAAACAAAATCATTTGATATACAGGTCACATCGCTACCGATATCGATTAAGGCTTCTATTTTTATTTTGCCGAGGCGATACAATTAATTTTTAGGCATATTAGCATCTACTTTTTTGAAACATTGCGAATCTTTTTGTCCGCGAAGGTTTCAACTTGCTTCAATCCAAGATTTATATCGTTAGCAGGTTTTAAAGAATCCTCGATCACGAAGCGCAAGGGAGTTAATTCCTAGATGTCCAATCTTTCTTTTGATCTAGATAAATCATTGCGTCTTTTTGATGCTGTGTTATTCCGAACGACAGGTCTTGATACTTAGAACTAAAGGTTGATTTAGCATACTTGAACTTAAACCTTTAGACCTTCTTTGTCTAATTCCTAATGCTTTAATCGAAAATTAATTTTTCTTCAGTAGTTAAATTTTAATTAATGCGATTTAGTAAATATTGTTTTATCGAGTTTTCTAATCGTTCAAGTTGGCATTAGATCCGTGTTTTGACATTTTAAAGCAAAATTTTGTTCAATCATATTCGCGATTATTGAGGGAAATGGGATTGCACTATTTTTCAATATTTAGCCACCATCTGCGTTTTGATTCATGAAAGAATTTTCAGTGTTGATTTTTGCTAACCTCGTTGTGCAATGATTTCACTCTCTTATCACCAAAAAATAGGAGAAAAATCGAAAGAAAATCGACTTGATTCTGAACACTCTTCAATTCGGAAAGAATAGAGTAAAGTTCAGTTCGATTTTTATTCAAATTAAATTGCGAATGCTGAGACGCAATGTCCATTAATGTTGGGTAAAACAATAAATACTACAAGTACACAGCGTGAAGGCATCCCGATGGATTGCGAGCACTTATTCCGTTTACTAGTATTTGACGATTTCCAATGGCAGAGATTGTAGGTTTGCGAGAGAAATAGGGAGCTTTACTTCGAAAATGTTCTACTTTCGTTTAATTAAACGCTCAAAGTGGATGTAGGAACAGAAGAGATTCCTTGATTCGAGGCGAATAGATTGACCTGCAATAATAATACATCTTATTGAAGAATAAGGAACATATGGTCATTTATAATATTTGAAAAATCAGTTTCTTATGGTAAAACTTTTTTTACTATCATAATTGAAAGATGATGAAACAATAGAAAATTCCTTGCTTCGAATGGAAGCATATTAAGCCATAAAGTATTTTCTAATTTTCCTACACTCAGCTCCCGATATAAGACCAGTTTTTGGCATAGCTTAAACTGGCCTTGATCCTAAATCGGGGGAATCTAAATGTAAACAGTCAGGGCCGTGTGGAACATTTCTGTTAGATTTTCTCCGCAGTAAAAAATATTTTTAAAATTTTATTCATTTTGTTGTCTGATACATATAATAATTTAAACTTGAAGATGAAGTACAATGTTATTAATACAGATCAATTTGTATTCAAGTAATTTATATGTAATTGAATGTATAGTTGAAGGATTTCATGTTCGAGTAACTCAAAATTTTAAAAATCTGAATTGAAAGTAAAGACGAATTTTCTTACAAAATAGTTGATTCCTTAACTGAAAAAACTAATTTTGAAGCAAATAGTTACATTTTCAGCCAAAAAGACGAATTATCTACAAGATAGTTGATTTTTCAACCCGAAAATATACTTTTGCATCAAAAAAGTTAGTTTTATAATTTTCTACCAAATATTTGAAACTTCAAAGAAACAGATTTATTTTTTATCTAGAAAGATAATTTTTGGACTATAAAAGTTATTTTCAGCCAAGTAGTTGAAGTTTCTATAAAAACGCTATTTTTCAACCAAATAGTTGAATTTTAAAAAGATAAAAACACTGATTAAAGTCTTAAGTACACTTTTTTTTGTGAAATTTCATACATTGTACGTTCGGTTGTCTCCTCCTCCAATTCTCTGATGTAATCCAGGTGTTTCGGTAAGCATTCTGTTTGCGATTTCACCCAATTTTTCACATTCATGAGGCCGAAAAAAGCCTCTAAGGACTTTTTTCCATAGGTTCAGTATTTTCGAAGAGAGTTTTACTTTTCCCGATTGTAGTAACAATTTCAGGCTCGCGTACACCATTTGTAACAAAGTTTACAATAAAACTTCCCCACCAAAATCATTATCATTATGATCATTTTCAAACCATTTCATGAGAAATTATCATGATTTTTCTGCACAATATTCTGGACCTAAAAACAGTTCTGAAATTTGATAACAAATTTCATAAGGAAAACTTGTCAAATCAGTTGGGGATTCCGGTGCACTAACAACTACATCAAAGTTAGATAGAGGATCCTGAACGCTGGCGGAAGCATCATCCTTGGAGAGAGATTCCTAAATTTTGGCGGAAGCTGGAACTTTGCTGTGAAGGAATGACTCGCCTAATAGCGTTTCCCATGCTTTTTGAAGAGTGGATGATTTTACATGGTCCCATGCGAGCCTAAGCTTTCCAAAGCAAGCTCGAAGCTTCAATTATTTTAAAAAACTGAACAGCTCCTTCTGGTTTCTTACTGAGCAATAGGCGTCTCAACAAATTTTTCTTGTACAGTTTTTTTGTCGTCGCGATTAATCCTTGCTCCATGAGTTGAATCAATGCCGTCACATTGGCAGGTAAGTATACGAGTTCAAAGTTTTCGTTTATCGCATTTAGTTCATCCAAACTCGGGTGGGGTGGAGCATTATCGTGGAGAAAAAGAACCTTATGTATCTGAAGTTCCGAACGTTCAAATGAACGAAATGGAATTTTTTTTTCAAATTAGCACAGCGGAATTAATTCAGAAAGGCGTGAAATTTAGTATTTTTAAAAAAATCCGACGATAATGAATTTTTACAGAATAAAACACCCTCAAATATTAATGGTTCTAGGGCCAACATACAATGTACTGAAGGGCCGCCTTTATACACTTTTTTCTCGAATTAAAAATAGTGTTACATTATTTTGACATAAAAAAAGTTTTGTGAGTGGGATAAGTGCCGCCAGAAAAGAAACTTAAGGCCATCCTTAGTTTGTCAAAATCATCAAAAACACTGTCTTCATACACTTTTTTCGAATTAATAGCAGGCTTAAATTAGTTGACCATAAAAAAAGTTTTGTCAGTGGGGTAAGTGCCGCCCAAAGAGTAACTTCAAGCCACCCTTAGTTTTTGAAAAGCACAAAATGACAGTCTTTTTACACTTTTTCCGAATTAAAAATACTGCTTAATTACATTGTCATAAAATAAGTTTTTTCAGATGACAAAGTGCCGCCGAAAAAGAGTGTAAAATAAAACTTTATTATTACTAAAGTATCTCGTACAGATTTCAAATATGTATATTTTTAATAATAGAAGAGATCATTTAACAACTCGTAAACTTAAAATCGTTCGAAATCTCTTGAACTCAGTGTATTTCATGAAAGTATCCTGAATATTGATTATAGTGGATTGATTAGATATATAGGAAGTAGCACATAAAATAGTTTTAGTTCTATGTTTACCCTGTATTTTGACGCCAACAAAGTTTGCATTGGAACTCGCCGTAAATTCCTGTTGTTTCTGGTACGCTTTCTTCATCTTCTATTCTATTGGAGGTATGAAGATTCTTCTTTTCTTCATCTTCAGTGTCTACGCAGTGTCCAATCACGCTGAGTATTTTGCTACGGCTGGTGTTAGGCCTCCAATGGAATTATTGTTAGATTGAGGAAATACATTTTTTTACATACTCTCATATGAACTTTTGCATAAGTGTTACAAACACGCGAGATTGTCTAATTAACAAAGGGCATTATCAGTCCAGTAGTCAAGCAAGCATAAGATATAAATGTTTTTAAGAAATAACCTGCGAAGTTTGGGGCGTAGTATCGGTTGGTAATTTCAGCGTCTTCGTTATTATTAATGGAATTCGTTTTTTGTACTAGTATCTTTCAGTAATGTTCGGAGAATTTGGAATGTTCACAAATTGTCGTATAATTTTTATAGGCATCATGATTCTCTTCATTTACTTCGATATAATCTTCATCACTCAGTGGATTTTTTTATTATTTGTGAAATATCATCTTCACTCTTTTTCTTGACGGCGGTCAAAAGAGTTATTGCATTGTTAGCCTTCTTTTCATATTTTTCTAAAATTATATTCAATATGTCTTCTAATAGTATACCCAGTTCTCTCAGTGTTGTGGTCAGTACCATAAGCGCAGAGATTTCCAGGAAGAAAGTCCTATGAGATTTCAGGTATATTTTCATCCCATCATTCCATTCGAAATTTATGATATTGATGAATACTCACTTCCAATCAACAACATCTGCCTTGATAATTGGCCACTTATTTGTAATTCCTAAGGCTTTTTCTTTTAAACGCCATTTCAACCGATGTTGAATCATGTTCTGATATAAACATTTCAAATATTAAAATTACTGAGTCTCGCCCTCTCCAAAGCATCGCATCATAAACAATTACTTTGCACTTTAAACAGTTTGGATTTCAACACATAGCTGCCGTTGTATCAAAGTGAAAAATGTCTGGCATGGCATCTTCTTGTAGATCTATTGACTTTAAACATAGCCTGCCTTCACAACGTTCATCTTATTTAATTGTGCCTAAAATTCTCACAGTTTTTGCATCGGCTACATATCCATCGGCTGCTAGCTCTCCAACGATATCTTGATTCATTTTTAATTGGATTATTCTAGTAGAACTATATTTCAATAACTTTTTAATTTCCTTTCGCTTCGGACCGCGTACCTGGCTGGAAGGCTTCACATCACTAGCGTCGTGAATTTTAATCATTGGTTTGTCACAACTAAGTCAATTTCTTGTTTCAAAAAACTATTTTTTAGAAAACCCTTCTGAGTTGCTACTGTTTGCGTTAAAATGGTTCTTGTTTCTATGTTCTCACTACATACCATTTTTTTCTTTTTCTTAAATCTGGTGTTATCTTTGATGTGCTTTCATTATCTTCATTATCAAAATCACTACTCTCGTCACACTCTTCAGGAAGATCAGACGTATCTCTGTTGCTTATTTAATTTGCAGTTTGTTATTGCCTGGTTCGAAAATTGTTAAAGCTTCTATGATTCATTTCGGAGTCAATTGCCTCTAAATGGGATTTATTTTTTGTTATAGGCTCTTTTTCAATCTTTGTTTTTTCATAATTGGTTTTCAGTAGAGCTTCCTAATCACTGTCACTTTTCTATATATATAATCGTTATAGCTTTCAGACACTGCCAGTTTCACTGTATCATTATTGCTCTCAAGCTCATTCTTTAATACGTCTTCAAGCTTAGGACCAAAAATACCTTCCTCATAGTTATCACTCACGTATTCAACATCTGACGAATCATGTAAGATGCTATTCGTGCAAACGCTATGTAATAATGTGCTATCTTCGCTACTACTTTCGCTATTTTCGCTACATATATTGTGACTATCTGTAAATTTGAGTCCAATAAAACATTTCAAATTTTCATTATTTGTGATGTTTCCCTTGCTATCTTCGATGTCCGCTCGAAACACGTGTTCAGGCCCATAGAGTACTTTTTCCGTCTACAAATAGGTTTCCTGAACTTTTTGAAAAATTAAAAAAAAATCCAAACGACCTTATTCTGTTAAATAAAAGATACATTCTGCCATTGGCCGCAGTACCTTCAGCAGTCGGAGTGTGAATCGTATTTATAAATATCTGTACTAGCTATCTCTTTTATTTCCGCGTTCAGTGGCATTCTGTCACTGTGATGAAGATGGAGCACTACTTCTATCTCACACAAATCTGTAAACATCATAATTTCAAACAAAGTGCCATGTTCATCATCGCTTCCCATGCGACGAAGGTCAGTTATATTACAGCACAACAACGTTATCCACATAGACGTTCCGTGGTCCGCCAAAGCATAGAAGAATTGCAATGGAAAATTCTGCCGTATCCGGCTTACTCTCCAGACATTGCCCCGTCCGATTACCACCTTTTTCGCTCGTTACAAAACAGCTTAGCTGAGCACCAAATTCAAATTGAAGCTGAGGTGCGAAAAATGGTGGATGACTTTATAGCGTGAAAAAAACAAGCCTTCTTTCGCCATGGAATCTATGAATTACCTGAGCGTTGGCGAAGAGTAGTAAAAGCCAATGTCCATTATATTAATTAATACTTGCATTTTTTTAGATTTTTATAAATAAAAACAGTTGCTCAAAACGGGTAGAACTTATTTGTACACCTAATAGTTCCGCTTTTGCAACCTCCTTTGTGCTTGCTTCATTGGGTTCAATTTTGTTTCTTCACATTTGCTCGCTTGTTTGCACACTTTCAAAACTTTCATCCTCTCCTTTATTGATTTCATTCCTTGTTGGACGTTTTTGTTTGCTTTTGGTATTTTCTATTCTAATTATCTCTCCAATTAACGCTTTTTCCTTTACTGGATTTACTGCTTTCTACTTTCTCGTACTTTTTCTTCTAATAGACTTTGTATTTATTTCATTTTCTGCAGTTTCGTATTTTCTTACATCATTTCTTTCCTTCAACTTGTACCCACGGATTTTCATGCCTGATATTTGTAGCTTTTTTTGGAGGATTCGCTTTCGAAAAATTCATCTATTTTCGTATAAATAAATAATCTTTCTTGTAAAAGCTCGAAGTGTCCAACACTTCTGGGTCCACTAAACATTAGCATAATCGTCTCTGACTTAGTTTCGTGTTTTTCTCTTCTTCTACGTAAGTTTAAAATAATACTATGGTAAAAAAGTCCTTACTAGTAAGACTATTTTTTCGCAACTGCTTTAAGTTGTTTTCGTTGCATAACATGCAGACTTGCACTCTCACTCTGTATATCAGCGCGACAATACCAACTTCAAACTCAGTGAGATCCATTCGCAGTTTCTTTCCATAATACTAATATAATCGTCTGCTGTTTCATACGGGTCTATTCCGTAAGCTACCCGAGAACTGTTAATTGTTTCTTTAACTTCAGGCCACATGTTTTTAACGAAAATCATTGTGTTTTGTTCATATTCCAGGTGATTTTCTTTATCTCCTTCCATTCCAATTGAGAGACCTCTGAAAACCACAGTTACCATCACCGAGTGTCAGAATTATCTCATAAGATTTAGATTCACTGCTCCCTTTTTATTCGCATATTATTTTCGTCGGCACTATGCTGTTGTCATTTCTTTTTATCTTGATTATGTCAAGTTCGCTGGTTATTTTTGGAATTAAATTATTTTCGCCGGTTATTCTATGGATTGAGTCACAGCCACAATGGTTTTGCTTTAGACTGAGTTTTTATGTCTGGTTTTGCTTTGGATTGAATTCTTGTCGCTGGTTTTGTTTTGGATTGAGGTCTTGTCGCTAGTTTCGTTTTGGATTGAGTTCTTGTCGCTTGTTTAACTTTGAATTGAGTTTTCGTTGCTGGTTTTGTTTTGTGTTGAGTTCTTGTTGCTGGTTTTGTTCTGGATTGAGTTCTGGTCGCTGGTTTTGTCCTGGATGGAGTTATTGGCGTTGGCTTTGCTTTGAATTGAATTCTTGTCGACTCATTTGCTTTGGATTGAGTTGTGATCTCTCATCGCTGGTTTTGCTTTGGATTGAGTTCTTGTCACTTGTTTTGATTTGGATTGAGTTTTCGTTGCTGGTTTTGTTTTGGATTGAGGTCTTGACGCTGGTTTTGCTTTGGATTTAGTTCGTGTCGCTGGTTTTGTTTTGGATGGAGTTATTGGCGTTGGCTTTGCTTTGAATTGTATTCATGTCGCTGGTTTTGCTTTGGATTGAGTTGCGGTCCCTCGTTTCGTTTTCGACGGAGTTCTTGTTTCTGATTTTGCTTTGGATTGAGTTTTCATCGCTGGTTTTGCTTTGAATTGCGTCCTGATCGCTGGCTTTGTTTTGGATCGAATACTCATCGCTGATTTTATTTTGGATTTAGTTCTTGTCGCTGATTTTGTTTAATATTAAGTTCTGGTCTCTAGTTTCGTTTTGGATTGAGTTCTTGTCGCTTGTTTAGCTTTGGATTGAGTTTTCGTTGCTGGTTTTGTTTTGGATTGAGTTCTTGTCGCTGGTTTTGTTCTAGATTAAGTCCGGGTCGCTGGTTTTGTTTTGGGTGGAGTTCTTGTCGCTGGTTTTGCTTTGGATTGAATTCTGGTCGATGATTTTGCTTTGGATTAAGTTCTGGTCGCTGGTTTTGTTTTGAATCGAGTTCTTGTTTCCGGTTTGGCTTTGGATTGAGTTTTTATCGCTCGCTTCGTTTTGAATAAGTTCTTGTCGCTGGTTTTGTTTTGGATTGAGTTCTTGTCGCTCGCTTTGCTTTGGATTGAGTTTTCGTTGCTGGTTTTGTTTTGTATTGAGTTCTTGTCGCTGGTTTTGTTTTGGATTTGGTTTTTATCGCTCGCTTCGTTGTGAATTAAGTTCTTGTCGCTTGTTTTGTTTTGGATTGAGTTCATGTCTCTGTTTTTGCTTTGGATTGACTTCCTGTCGCTGGTTTTGTTTTGTATTGAGTTCTTGTCACTGGTTTAGTACTAGCTTAAGTTCTGGTTGCTGTTTTTGTTTTGGGTTGAGTTCTTGTCGCTGGTTTTGCTTTGAATTTAATTCTTGTAGCTGGTTTTGCTTTGGTTTGAATTCTGGTCGCTGGTTTTGTTCTAGATTAAGCTCTTGTCGCTAGTTTTATATTGTGTTTAGTTCTTGTCGCTGGTTTTGCTTTGGATTGGGTTCTTGTTGGTTTTGTTTTGGATTGAGTTCTTGTCGCTGGTGTTGCTTTGAATTGAGTTACTGTTGCTGGTTTTGTTTTATATTGAGTTCTTGCCGCTGGATTTGGCTTTGGATTGAGTTCTTTTCGCTGGCTTTCCTTTAATTGAGTTCTTGTCGCTGGGTTTGCTTTGGATTTAATTTTGGTCGCTGATTTTGTTCTGGATTAACTTCTGGTGGCTGGTTTTGTTTTGGATGGAGTTATTGGCGTTGGCTTTGCTTTGAATTGAATTCTTGTCGTTGGTTTTGCTTTGGATTGAGTTGTGGTCCCTGGTTTTGTTTTCGATCGAATTCTTGTTTCTGATTTTGCTTTGGATTGAGTTCTCATCGCTGGTTTTGCTTTGGATTAATTATTGTCGCTGCTTTTATTTTGGATTGAGTTTTCGTTGCTGGTTTTGTTTTGGATTGAGTTCTTGTCGCTGGCTTTGATTTGGATTTGGTTCTTGTCGCTGGTTTTGTTTTTGAAACAATTCTTGTTGGTAGTTTTGCTTTGGATTAAGTTTTGGTCGCTGGTTTTACTTTGGATTGAGTTTTCGTCGCTGGTGTTGCTTTGAATTGAGTTCTTGTCGCTGGTTTTGCTTTCGATTAAGTTTTTATTGCTGATTTTGTTTTGAATTGAGTTTTTATCGTTCGTTTCGTTTGCAATTAAGTTTTTGTCGCTGACTTTGTTTTCGATCAAGTTGTTGTCGCTAATTTTTTTTGTCCATCAAAGTTCTGGTCGCTAGTTCTGTTTTTGATTGAATTCCTGTCGCTGTTTTTGCTTTGTATAAAGTTCTGGCTGATGGTTTTACTCTGGATTGAGTTATCGTCGCTAGTTTTGTTTTGGATTGAGTCCTTGTCGCTTGTTTTGCTTTGGATTGGGTTCTCGTTACTGGTTTGGTTTTGGATTGGGTTCTTATCGCTGGTTTTGTTTTGGATGGAGTTCTTGTCGCTGTTTTGTTTTTGAAAGAGTTCTTATCGCTGGTTTTGTTCTGGATTAAGTTCTGGTTACTGGTTTTGTTTCGGATTGAGCTTTTGTCGCTTGTTTTATTTTGGATTGAATTTTCGTTGCTGGTTTTGTTTTGTATTGAGTTCTTGTCGCTGGTTTTGTTTTGAATTTGGTTCTGGTCACTGATTTTGTTTTTGATGGAGTTATTGGCATTGGCTTTGCTTTGAATTGAATTCTTGTCACTGGTTTTGTTTTGGATTGAGTTCTTGTCGCTGGTTTTGTTTTGGATTTGGTTCTTGTCGCCAGTTTTGTTTTGGATTGAGATCCTTTTGCTGGTTATGCTCTGGATTAGGTTCTGGTCGCTGGTTTTACTCTGGATTGAGTTCTCATCGTTAGTTTTGTTCTGGATTGAGTTCTGGTCACTGGTTTTGTTTTGGATGGAGTTATTGGTTGCTGGTTTTATTTTGGATTGAGTTCTTGTCGCTGGTTTTGCTTAGGATTTAGTTCGTGTCGCTCGTTTTGTTTTGGATGGAGTTATTGGCTTTGGCTTTGCTTTGGATTGTATTCTTGTCGCTGGGTTTGCTTTGGATTGAGTTGTGGTCCCTGGTTTTGTTTTCGATGTAGTTCTTGTTTCTGATTTTGCTTTGGATTGAGTTCTCATCGCTGGTTTTGCTTTGGATTGAGTTCTTGTCACTGGTTTTGTTTTAAATGGAGTTTTTACAGCTGGCTCTAAACTTAAGTTCGTTTGGCTTGTTTTGTTTTGGATCAAGATCTTGCTTCTGGTTTTGCTTTGGATTGAGTTCTCATCGCTGGTTTTGTTCTAGATTAAGTTCTGGTCGCTGGTTTTACTTTGAATTGAGTTCTCATCGCAGGTTTTGTTTTGGACTGAGTTCTTGTTGCTTTTTTTTCTTTTGATTGAGTTCTTGTCGCTTGTTTTGCTTTGGATTAAGTTCTGGTCGCTGGTTTTATTTTGGATGGATTTATTGTAGCTGATTTTGCTTTGTTTTTTTGTTGGTTTTGTTTTCGATTGAATTTCGGTCTCTCGTTTCGTTTTGAATGAAGTTCTTGTCGCTGGCTTTATTTTCGAATAAGTTCTGATAGCTAGTTTTGTTTCGGATTGAGTTCTTGTCGCTTGTTCAGTTTTTGTTCAAGTTCTTGTTTCTGGTTTCACTTTTAATTGAGTTCTCGTCCCTGTTCCTGCTTTGAATTGAATTCTGGTAACTGATTTTATTTTGGATTGAGTTCTGGTCGCTAGTTTTGTTTTGGCTTAAATTCTTGTCGCTGGTTTTGCTTTGGATTGAGTTCTTGTTGCTGGTTTTGTTTTGGATTGAGTTATTGTCGTTGGTTTTGCCTTGGGTTGAATTATTTTCGCTGTTTTTGCTTTGGATTGAGTTCTGATCGCTGGTTTTGTTTTGGATCGAGTTCTTGTTTCTGGTTTTGCTTTGGATCGAGCTCTCATCGCTGGTTTGGCTTTGGATTGAGTTATTGTCACTGGTTTAGTTTTAGATTGAGTTCTTACTGCTGGTTTTGTATTTGGATTGAGTTCGTTTTGCTTGTTTTGTTTTGGATCGAGGTTTGTTACAGGTATCGCTGAGGTATATTTTCTTCACCTTGGATGCTCATCACTTTGGTGCATTTCTTCTCATTGACATTTTTCTCGCTGTCTTCTTTTAAGGTTGTTTCTGTTTTAATTTTACTGCTAATCTCTTTAACACATTCATATCTCACATGAATTTGAAGTTTTCGACTATTTTTAACTTTCAAAAGCTTCACAACATGTTCGTAATAAATAGGTCATTGATAATAGTACAATAGTCTCTTCCACAGTTCTTTAATATTAACTATGAATATATAATAATCAAATTTAATAAATATAATTTATTTATTAATTTTTGGAAAAACGACACAAGGTACGAAAAAAATTAATAGATGAAAGTTGTTCTACCTGAAAAAGATCTAAAAATTTGTTATCAATCAATTTTCATTAGGACACGTATATTTTGTTTCGATCGTAAAAAATTACATTTAAAAATAAAAAAATGAATTTTCGGAAGAACCGCACAAGGTACAAAAGAAAACCAATAGGTAAAAGTTGTTCACACTAAAAATATCTACGAATCAGTAATTAATCATATTTCGAAATGAAGCGTGAAACTTACCATTAAACATTTTTTTCATAAATTTTTGAAAAAACGACAACAGATATGAAAAAAATAGCTAAAAGTTGTTCACCCAAAAAAGATCTACGAATTTATTATTGAACACTTTTCGTTAACCAAACTGTTCGCCTACCTTAGATCTACAAATTTTCTTCTGACCATTTTTTGATAGGATGCGCACTTTTTTTAATTATAAAAACAAGACATGAAAAAATTTTGAAATCATAAAAGCAAGACACAAAAATACGTCTCGTTCAATAGCAATGCACATTGTGAATTTTAATCATACACACAATTATTAAAATGATACATTTTTCAGTATAGCTGAGAATAAAGATTAAAGACAAAGAAGGAACTAATATTAAAATAATCATGAAATATAAAATTTGTGCTCTAAATTTGTTTGTTAAAGCCGCAGGAGCTTTAACAAAAGAGAATTGACAATCACAAAATTAAAGTTGTCGACGGTTTGAACTTTAATTTAAAAACATCTATGCACAAATTTAGGAAAGTTCAGTGACCGAGCGTGTAGCGCGCGATGAGAATGTGCCCGCGCGACGAGTAGATTTTTTAAAATCTAAAAGGTGTGATATTTCTGAAGTCTGAAATTTTCGAAGTTATAACGTCAGAAATGTAACGGGTAATTTTACGGAATTTCCGATGAAATTTGCAATTCAATTTTGCCGAGTTTTTTCACAAAATTAAGAAATTTTAACGAAATTTTCTTAATGTTACCTTAAATTGCGAAAAAAGTTTGGTAATTTTCTGTTACATGTAACGGCATAAAACATTCGTTACTCGGAACGATATTTTTTATGGTTTGCAAGTTTCGGAATAATTAGATACAATGTATCAGAAAATTTCGCCACAAAAATAAAATTAATAAACGTTCATAAAATGACCTTAATTTTACGAAACTTGTAAGGGGCCGCCCACGCGTTTTTCTTTTATTTATATCGTTGTATCCTTTTCAACTTCTGGAAAATTTTATTCTCATCTTTATTTAAAAAAAGGAAAAACGCGTCACGAAATTTATGGACTAACTTAACTAACTTAACTTTCCGAAATTTATTGTAATTTTCCGAAATTTATCATATGGATAAAATAAACTTAAATATGAAAATTTCAAATAAGCAAAAAAAGAAAACTAGCGAAAGTGTTTCTCAACGAAAATTATATATTTGGAAACTAAAAGTGAACGAAACTTGGTAAGTTCTTCTGAAATGTCCAATTGACCAGTTTAATTTCCATTACAATATCAACTGTTTCATGTGAATACAAATTATTTGTAAGTGATAGTCTTGACTTTTAAAGAATTGGACAATTATTCATTTGAAAGGACATAAATGAAAATAATTCAAATGCTAAACTAAAAAGTGTTCAATTGAAATCGTTCCATTTTTATAACTTAAAATAGTATACTTTGGAACATTGAAAATGATAGCCTGAATTTATGTTTGTCAACCACAAATATTTAAACTGCTCAATTTATGAAAAATTTAAATTAATTTTCTTTAGTTTAACAGCATATCATTAAAAAAATTTTGATTAAAATTTTTTAAAAGACTCCATTTTATACGAGTAATTTATTGAGCGTTTGAATTGAAAAAATTTAGACTTCAGTTTTAAAGTTTAAAATTTAAAAGAGTTCTACTTTGAGTGTTTTAATTTGGAGTTAAGTTTTTAATAATTTAAATAAATAAATTTTGAGCTTTAATGATTTTATCATTTCAATGACCGTAAAAAATGTTAGCAACCCGGGGTTTGACCGGTAATTTTTTCCCCTGAATTTGGGAAAAAAGACAAAAATCTGAAAATGGCCTTCACTCCATGTTTGAAAAAAATTCAACATTGTAGGTAGGTGGACTATATACGATTAAAAATAATTGGATTCTTTTTCTGTAGTGCGATACAAAATACATCATTCAGTTGTTCATTTTATCAAAGTATACTATTTTTTACACAAATAAAAAAAAACTTTTGCGTTAAAATATTTTTGACCAAATCTATTTCAAATCATGCAGGGGGGTGACATGTTCAGGATTAGCCTGTCTATGAATTATGTTTTTCTACCTGGAAAATAAGAAAGGACGTATTTTTTAAATTCACCTAGCGACATTTTTATATTTTTTAATAATATTTGAAAATTTTAAATTTTATCATTCCTAAAAATGTAAATAAAAAGTTGGCGTTTTTTGAGATTTTTTTTCAGAAATCCAAAATAACGTTATCAACTTTTGTGGATTTTGCAAGTGTTCAAAAGACTGGATAAAATGAAATTAGAAAAATCTTGAAATCTCAAAAATGGAAAAAAAGGCAAGGCTGTATGCTTCATCTGATAAATAAGACCTTGCCATGCAAGAGTTAATTAACTCACTCACTATTCTCTGAAGGAGTACAAAAAAAAGCTAAGCTAAAAAATAAGCACGAAACTTCATCCGAAGTATTATAATCGCGGTAAAATAATTGCGAAAAACGTAAACGAAAAATTATCTCGTAGAGAGAAACACGTATCCTCTTTTGAAAAATTAAATTCTTTGGGCTGCAGGGTTGGTGGCATTGGTTGGATACATGTGTGGAATAGGAATATTCCTATTCCTATGTCCATGTAGTTTGAAGCCTTGTGAGCAAACCCTCCAAGCCTCCATGCATTTGTTTGTTAGAAAGTTGAGGTAGTTCTGGGTACGAAGTACCAGTACATGTCCGCTGATGGCGCCACATTTTCCCTCGACACAGACAAGTCTGTCGTCAATCATAAGACGCCTACATTCATAAAGCGTTTGTGTGCGAGGCGTGACCGCTACGCTACCTTCAGTGTGAATCGTCCGGATTTATCTGAGATTACTCTCATTTCGAAAAGCACCTCGAAATGCAACGGATGTCAAGCTCTCAAGTGCTTCTGAGAAAGAATTCATCTCGTCCTTGTCCGTGATCATAACGTAAATTACGTTAAGTAATGTTTTAGGTATTCATAATTTTTATACTTATGATACTAACTTTATAAAAAAAATGGATATTTGTTAAGCAGGTTTTTCTGAAATTTAAAAATCTAATTTCAGGACAGCCTGGTCGGCAAAAATAAATATCTCAGGCCTTGGACTCACTATACTATTCACACTATTTCACACTTTTTTCACCGATGACACTATTTCCTTACTATTTTGCAAAAAATGACACTAAAGACACTATTTTCTCAAGATTGTTCGCTAATGCCCCTATTTCTTTACTTTTCTTCAAAAAATATTCTTCAAATTTTTCGCTAATTTGCTACTAATTTTCTCAATAGCTGATTAGGGAGCGTCCGAAATTTTGAAAATTTAAACAGATAGTTGAATTTTAAACCAAAATATGAATTATTAACAAATTACGTAAATTTTCCATAAAACAGTTGAATTTTTCTAACAAAGTGTTGAATTTTGAGTTGCATTTTCTATCTGAAGATACTAATTTTTACTAAAAAATGTAATATTTGATATTTAAAACGAAAAATATGTTATTTTTAAATAAACAAGAGTAAAATATAACCAAAAAAGACGAATTTTCAAAAAAATATTTGAATCCTGCTTTAAAACAGATTAATTTTCAACCATACCGTCGCATTTTTCACACAAAAAAATGTGTTTTTTTTTTACCAAAAACTATGAATTAACAAAATACATTCATAGTTGAATTTTCAACTAAAGAAATAGCCTTTTCAACCAAAAATCGAATAGTTAAATTCGCAGTTGAAAAAAATTAATTTCAAGAAAAAAACGAATGTTATATAAGACTGTTGAATTTTCTAGTCAAAGAGACGAATTCTCTACAAAACAGTTGCACTTTCAACATGGAAATACGAATTTTCAACAAACGAAATAAATTTTTAACCAAACGTTTTGAACAGTGCATGATATTTTGCTCGTTTCCAAAAATGTTTAAATCAATAATTGAATTTTTAAACTAAAAAATATCAATGTTCATTTGAAAAAAAATACTTTTTAACAAACAAAAAAAACAATTTTCAATTAAGATTATGAATCTCTAACGAGAAAAATGAACTTTTAAGAAATTATTTTAACTTTTAACCAAGCAGTTCAATTTTCAATCTAAAAAGATGAATGTTCAATGACAAATGTATACTACATATTAAAAAAAATAGATTTAAAATAACAAAAAATAGTTCGATTTAACCAACGAAGAGATATTATTTTTAACAAAATACTTGAATCCACAATTAAAACAGATTAATTTTCAACGAAGAAGTTACATTTATATAAAAAAAAAACATTCATTTTCTATCAAAAAAGAACAATTTTCCACAAAATACATCAATTTCTAACCAAGTAGTACAATTTTCGACCAAATTGTTTAGTTTCGAGCCCAAAATACGAAGTTCCTCCAAAACATTCGAATTTTCAACCCAAAAATATGAATTTTTAACAAATAAGTTAATTTGCAACCAATCAGTTGTATTTTCAACCTACTAGTTAAATTTTTAGATTGAAACAAAAAAATTTTTAACCAAATAAAATACGAATCTTGAATTAAAATTATGAATCTTTAAACAAAAAATGAACTTTTGAGAAATCTGTTCAACTTTCAACCGAGGAGTTGATATTTCAATAGAAAATATTTTACTTTAAATTAAAAAACAGTTGGATTTTTAACCAAAAAGGATAAGATAGATTTTCATTAAAAAATATGTTGATGAAGAAAGAAAAAAAATTTCAATAAAATTGTTGAAATCAAACCAAAATATGCATTTTCGAGAAAACAGTTAAATTTTCTACCAAGACGTGACTAAGATATTTTTTTTTTACGAAAGGTGGCAATGCCCTTACTGCGAGTGAGAAAAGACAAGGCTCTCTCCTAGATTCGTCCTTGCGTTAATCCTCCACTCACGTTGCGTCTCTAGTATCACTGAAAAAAAAAAATAATAATTTCAAGGCTAGTTTTCGGTATTGAAACAGTTCTCCAAAAATATAGCCTCGGGTGGCTCCATTCTAATGCCACTTTATTTTTATGCCACTAAACGACGACTTAGTAAGGTCCGTCCACTCAGCGCCGCCACCAAGGCAAAATGAAAAATGGAAAACGCCATATTTTTTACTTCTTTTTGTGCAAATTTGATGCTCAAAAAAAAATTTTTTTGCTCTTAAAACCTCCGAGATAAGGGTGGCGGCGCTAGGACGACGTCCACTCAGCGCCGCCACCTATGAAAACTGGCTAAAAATTATTATAATGAAATAAACGATTAGCGTAGATTTTTTTGTTTTTTTTTGCTCTCCGAAAACATATGATACGTATTCGAAAAAACTACCCCTAAGTCATACATACCTACCCCTCGTGATAAAAAATGTTATAAAAGTGTCAAAACAACCTTGAACTACGCAAAGATGATCCAGAACTCGAAATTAATTATTGAACACTTTAAAATTTACCCTTTTCACAATTTCTCCCAAAAATTACCCTCCCACGTAAATTTATGTAGCGAAACTTACATATACTTATAAAACGCATCAAAAATAATAATATTCATAAAGCACTGTAGGCGGGAATTTTTTGCTCTATTTTTCTCTATGATGACATATAATACGTGTTCCAAAAAACTACCCATAAGTCATAAATACCTACCCCTCGAGATCAAAAATGTTATAAAAGTGTAAAAACTACTTTGAACTACGTAAAGATGATCCAGAACTCTAAACTAATTATTGAACACTTTAAAATTTACCATTTTTACAATTTCTCCCAAAAATTACCCTTTCACGTAAATTTATGTAGCGGAACTTACATATACTTATAAAACGCATCAAAAATAATAATATTCATAAAA
>JAABKJ010004357.1:0-24477 GCA_011634705.1 Andricus grossulariae
TCTATATATGCTTTCCAACGTGCCTTTTTCCCTGAATTTTTGTCGTTTGAAAATAAACAATATATACAGAGAAAAAAAAATAATTTGAAAAGTTACATTATTAAGGGTAGTAGGGTTAATATGCAAGCTAGGGGGCTGAAATTTTGCATCAAGCACAAAAAGTTGGGGTCTTTAGTCTCTCAGACTCCACGCTTTTATTTGTTAGTGTTCCGGTGAAATCTTTTTTAATTTTTTTTCACCCTGGCGCACCAAAGCTAAAAATTCTTTTTTTTCAATAGAGTATTGAAAGAATAACTTACAGAAAAATTCTCATTGTTTCGCAAAGCCGATTTAATATTTAAAAAATTGTTTGAAATATTTCCGATTTTTTACATTTTGAATTTTCCGCCATGCTTCCCAACGTGCCGCTTGCCCTCCATTTTTTTCGTTTGAAAATGAACAAAATGTACAGACACAAAAAAAAATAATTCGGAAAATTACATTATTAGGGGTAGTAGGGTTAATATGCAAGCTAGGGGGCTGAAATTTGGTGAAACGTTTTCCACCCCCCACAGGCTACCTACAGATCGTATTTAGGCCCAAAAAGCCTTGGGGTAATTTTTACCATACTTACCCGCTAGAGCCTTCATTTTTTTTGGCCCACCCTAGTGAACATATCGTACAAATATTCTTATAAAATGAAACAGGTGATTGCTTATCTATATACATTAATTAGGATGATTAAAAAAAAGATTTTTTTTTTCTAATCTAAACACGCACCCTAACGAGTCAGTACACGTCAGAAATATCAGGATCTGCAGGTGGTTGTTCGATTTCAATAAAACTTTGTGAAATTGTAATGATATACAAAAGAAAATTCAGCCCTTAAGGATTTTCGAAAATTGTCAAAATTACGGAAGTTACGCCATGTTGAATTTTGGAGTTACATTTTGTGAATTATCGATATTTCTGGAAATGCTAATTGGATTTTGATCCAATTTGGACATGTTAGAGTTAAAATAATGTATTTTAAGAATATAATACAATTAATAAAAAAAAAATAAAACATTTCCTCGGAAAAAAGTTTCAACAAATTTTTGATTTAATTTTTCGTGAATTACTCCCTTTTTAATGTTTGAAAAATATCGATACAATGATTCCTGATGAAATCACCTTTCTTTTGAAACAAAAAATTCATGGAGACTCTTATAGGTCCCATGATATCGTCATTTTGGCGAGACCGTGCGGTGCCTCTCTACTGCGGTGCGGTGTCAGTGTCGCGGCCCGCGAGCTGTTGAAGCTCTTCTGTTTCAATATCACACCACTTTTTCACGGCTACCTTCATGCTCCTACAGGCTTCAGATGTTTTGCGATGCTATTATCTATATTTGGCAGCTCGCATCCCAGATCGTAAGGATTTCCAGAGTTAGATTTAAGTTATTAGAGGAAATGACGCCACCACTCATACCTCGTTGTTTCAATCATTTTGAAAAAAAAGATCCATACTAAAATAGATGTGAAAAAACTCCGTCTTGTTTCTAAATCAATTAGTAAAAAGTTTTCATTTGGCTCGGACAATCATATTTGTGATAAATGCAGCCTAGAAATTCCAAGTCATAGATCTGATGGTCAAGTAATGGATATCCAAAGTTCTTCTGATGCAATGGAATTCAAACATGTTGAAAACTTGCCTGAAGCTAGTAATGATTTTTCTAAAGAGATTGAATTTGATCAGGCTGAACATCTACATCCATTTGCTAATTACTTCGATGAAGACTTAGAATGTGACGTTGAAAGAGAAGACAATATTTCTAAGTTGAATGAAATTTTGCAAATCTTAAGAGCTCCATCTATTAGTAAGACTACGGATCTTTGAACACGAACTACACAAAGAAGGAAGGTAGCCGAGATTAAGAAAGCTCTTGGCGTTCAAATGAAAAAGGTATTCAATTGTATTGAAGATGACGGTAATAAGCAAGATATAGAAGAACTCACTAACGAAATCAAAGAAGAATTGGACAAAAAACCAGGTAAATCTTATGCCGCTCAGCTGTTGACTATGGTACCAAAAGGTTGGGGAATTCGCAAGATAGAATCAGAGTTTAAAGTACCATATGGTTTAGCTCGTAAGGCAATATAATTGCACGAGAGAAATGGTATTGGATCATCATCAAATCCTAGACCAGGTAAGAAGTTGTCGGAAGAAACTGTCAAAATTCTCCGAAATTTTTACTACGAATGCGACGTGAGTCGACAGTTGCCAGGGAAAAAAGACTGTATATCTGTAAAACAGCATGATGGTTCACGAAAACTGATACAAAAACGTCTAATTCTAGGTAATTTGAAAGAAGTTTATGCCACTTTTAGAGAAAAGTTTCCGGATCTAAAAATTGGCTTCTCTAAATTTGCAGAATTGCCACCAAAGGAATGTATTTTAGTAGGCGCAAGTGGAACACATTGTATTTGTGTTTGCAAGATTCATGAAAATAGTTAATTATTGATTGATGGAGCAAACTTGAGTGAATTTGCTGCGAATGACGCAAATATAAAGTGCACAGATTCATACAAAACCATGTTGTATATGACCTTCGATCCTAAAATACCTTCCTGTTGCTTAGGATCGTGCAAATCTTGTCCAGGTGTGACATCCTCAATGAAAAAAGTCTGAAAGCTTTTTGAAAGCAACTTCATTGGTGGACTTCGACAGACCGTGCTTCTTTAGAAACCTTGAGTGACACAGCTGAGGACTATTATGAGAAACTCACTAAGCATTTAACTGATCTTCTAAAACACGACTTTATAGTTATCACTGTCCATCCCGCTGTAGTTTATTTTAAGAAAGATGGCAAAGTCGTGTGCAAAAGTTATGCCATCATTTCAGAAGATCTTGAGCATAATACTAGTGCAGTTCATCTGTGCATGGAAAAATTATTGCTGAGTTGAAAAAAAAACATTGTTGAAAAAATCATGTATTTCACTTATGGTGCAGCTTCCCAATATAAAAACAAAAGCAATTTCGTCAACCTAGCACATCACAAGCGAGATTTTGGGATTGAAGCTTCCTGGGAATTCTTTGCTGCTTCTCATGGTAAAAGTCCGTGCGATGAAATAGGAGGGACTCTCAAGCGAGAAGCTGTACGAGCTAGTCTTCAACGGCCAAGTATCAAACAGATTTTGACAGCCAGAGATTTACATATACGAGTATGGCACTAATGCTTTGCCGAATATCAATTTGATATTTTGTTCAGAAAAAGAGCACAACAAAAAAGTTCGGAGCTTGAACAATCGTTTTGACGAAGCTCAAAAAATTACGGGTACCATAACTTTCACTCATTGAAATCGATTGGTGATAATAAAATAAAGTGCAGACAATACTCGGCCTCCACAGAAACTCTCGAATTCGAAATCGAAAAAACAGCTGAACGAAAGCGCTAGCCTTTTTCTTACTGACACATATAGCACACACATATCAGAAATGTTTGACAATTATATTTCCTTTTGGCTTCTGAAAATCGAAATCACCAACTAAGTAGAAAAAATAAAACCGTATTTGACGGTTAAAGAATGGTGAAACGTAGAAAGTAGCATGTTCAATTGTTCGCGGGCCGCGACACTGACACCGCACCGCAGTGGAGAGGCGGCACACGGTCTCGCTCAAATGACGATATCTTGGGACCTATAAGAGTCTCCATAAATTTTTTTTAAAGAAAAGTGATTTCACAAGGAATCATTGTATCGATATTTAAAAAAAAATTAAAATGGGAGTAATCCACAGAAAATTGAATCAAAACTTTTTTTCACTTCTTTCCAGGCAACATTTTTTTTTAATAATTGTATTATATTCTTGAAAAATGCTATTTTAACTCTAACATTTTCAAATTTTATTAAAATTCAGTTAGCATTTCCAGAAATATCGATGATTCGACAAAATGTAACTCCAAAATTCAACATGGCGTAACTTCCGTAACTTTAAAATTTTTCGAAAATCCTTTAGGGCCGAAATTTCTCTTGTGTAGCATTACAATTTTACAAAATTTTATTGAAATCGTACAACCAACTGCAGATCCTGATATTTCTGACGTGTACTGACCCAAAAATAACTTCAAAAAGAAGAAAATTATTTGAAGATAAAGAAGAATTTTCATTACAACAAAAACCCATTTTATTGAACCAAAGAAATTTCTTTGAATGGTAGAAACTTTTCTTTGCCCGAGAGCCAAACTATTCAATTTATAAAAGTTGAAAAATTTGGATTTTACACTTCACCGGCATTTAATTTAAAATTGTTAAATTAAAAAGTGTTAAAAGGTTCGATTTTATACGTATAAATAGATGAGCCTTTAAATTAAGGCAGTGTCTAGTCGTACCAAAAAATTGAGGAAGTTGGAAAAGGGGATGGACTAGTCGCATGGAAAATCCAGGGTGATTAGCCAAGCTTATGATAACTATTTGACTACTTAAACCGAATCTTGGGTTAAGTAGACACTTCATTAACTTAAACATTTCTAAATTCAAAACTTTTAAGCTTCAATTTCAAAAGTTTTGAATCCAAAAATTTTCCACTTTGAGTGCAATGTTTAGGAATCCGGAAAAATCCGGCAATTTTTTCCTCGATTTGAAACGGGCACTAGGATTCTCAATGAAAATTAAAATTTATGAATTTTGCACACGTTACCCCCAATTTCTTTCTTTCTGTCAATATAGACTGTCACAAATTTTATTTTATTAAAAAAAATGATTTAGGAAAATAAGTTTTCTTAATTTTGGATTTACGGAAAAAAAATCAATTCGATGCTCAAAAGTTTGTTCACCTCTAGAAAATATGTATTATTTATTGAGTAGCGAGCCCTTAATTGTATGAAAAAAATCAAACATTTTTCCCCCTCAAACAATAATTTCCATAGTACATTAAAATGTATTTTTTTATTTACCGTGAAGACTTTTAAGTTCACGTTGGATTCTTCTAAATTTTATCAAATTTCTATTGACTTCCATTTATCTGAATTCAATACAATTTTTTTGGATTCTAAGAACGTTGTTGCCTTTACTTGAATTATTTTTAACTCTCCTTAAATTCTTTTAAATTCATCTGGGATTTGTGTCATATTTTTTGCATTTTTCGACATATGTTCACTCCAAACATAATGAATCCAATGCATTTTTAAAATATTTTTTCAAACTTCTTGATTCACTCGAATTTTTTCAAAATTTAGCTTGACTTTTTATAAATTTTATTGAATTCTTGTAATTTCCACCATATTCCTCTAAATTCATTTGAATTTAATTTAATTCATTGTTTGAAAAAGATTGTCAATGCATTTAAATTTGTTTGAATTTGCCGCGAATTCTGTTAACTCTCATTTTACTCAATTAATTGGGATTTTTTTTACATTTCGTTCAATTTACTCAAATTATTCTGAATTTTATTTAAGTATCCTGAATTCCCTTCAATTATGCTAAGTTTAATCCCATTTTGCTGAAATAAATGGAATTTAATCGATTTTTTCCAATTCATTTAAGATATTTTTAGTTTTACTTGAATCGTTTTAAATTTATTCTGAATTCTTATGCATTTATCTTGAATTACTCTGGATTTCTTATCGATTTGATTGAATTCTTTTTTTTAATACATGTTGAAGTACTATAAGGTTCTTAAACTAAAAAAATGTGTATTTTGAAATTCAAGATTTTTTTTTATCGCCCGGTATAAATATTTTAAATTTATTTATTATAAATAATATTTTCTTCATATTTGATCAGAAATCCGGTGCATGTTATTTCAGGGAAAAATGTTCAGGGACTATTGAAGGCCATTAATTGTGATAAAATTCCAAAATTTCGTATTCTAAGCCCGAGAATGTCTTCAAACCTTCGTTTTGTTCAATACAATTTAGAAGTTATTTTGTAGTAAATTAGAAATACTTTCTATGGGTAAAATATTTTGTCAGCCTTTAATTTGTATTTTTTCAAATCGAAAACTATATGAACTATATGAAAGTAGGCCACATCACCTCCAAAAACATTACGTATTTACAAGCTTATACCTGTGCTAAATGGGAAAACAAGAAATATTTACGCACTTAATGTATTTAACCTTACTTGATTCACGATAAAATCATTGAAACGTAAAATCACCTTTGGAATGTGCGTGTTGGATTCCATAGCCGTGATGCAATAATAAAGTTGAAAATGCAAAATAATATTCTCAAATCGTCTCATTTTTTCAGGTTCTTAATTTATACAAAAAAATAACCTAAGGATGAAAAAATAATAATATTTATACGTTCTTGTTTATTTAATGATGAGTTTGTTCGCTTTCTAGATTATAAAAATATCATTTTCTTAGGTTTTTAGAATATATTCAAACATTTTTTTGAAGATTTCAGATATTCTGAAAACGTACCTAGAAAATTTCTAATGATTTTTTTTTATTTTACAGGATTTGATAAAATTTTAGGAAAGATTTCTCTTCGTTTTAAGAGATAGTTGGAACTTGTAGAAGTTTAAACTGACTAGAATTATTGTCCTAAATTTGCCTTAAAATGTTCCACAATCTTTTTTAAGAGTTTTGGAAATCTTTCAAAATTTGTTAAGATCTTTTTAAATATTCTGTTGAATCTAATTTTTCAACAACAACAAATTACTTTTAATTTTCCCAAGAATCTGGAGAAAATTTTTGTATTATCTTGAAACCTGTCAAAATCCATGAAACGCTTCCTAAGTTTATTTCTAAATCTTCACCAACCTATATTTTGTTTTCAATTTTCTTTAAATCTCTTCAAATTTTGAACTATAACAAAAATTTGAACTCCTAAACATCTTTTAAAATTATTCAAATTTTTTAAAAATAATTCCACACTGAAAAATTGATTAAAAATCTTCGAGATATTTTTTTGGGAATTTAACCAATTTTTCGACATGTTTGAAATATTCACATGAAATTAATTATTAAAACAAAAGAATTTTTAATTTTCCTAGAAATCATTACCAAATTTAAATTCGATTGAAATGTTTTTAAATTCCTAAAAAGCTTCGAAGTTTTTTGTTTGAACATTTTTAAAAATCTAAGTTTTAGTTAAAACGGTTGGAAATCTTTTAAAATGTTAAATTATTTTTGAAAGTTTTTTAAAACTTCCGAATATCTCTCAAACTTACCCAAATTCTTTGTAAAATTTTGTAATCTTGTAAAATTGAAAAAATTCAGTATGAAATCTTCTCCATTATTCTTCAAACTTTGAGGAAATTATCTAGAATATTTTAAGATTTTTTTCAATTTTCATTAAAAATTCATTTTTGCAAATAAAAAATCATTTAAAATTTTCTCAGGACTCTTAAGTAAAAATTTTACTCTCCTCAAACATTTCCAAATTCTTCACAAGCTTCTTTTTTCGAAATCTTCCAAAATGTAATTTTCTATGCAAATTCTGCAAAATAAAAAAAATGGCACAGGTAAGTTTTTGGATACCGGCAGGGACAATTTTTTTCTTGCGGGTATCGACAATTTATACACTTCGTGAATTAAGATATTCTAAGTTTTTTTCCAGAATTTTATTTTTCTTATCTCTTTCAAAGTGTGAAAAAGTTGAAAAATTATAGTGTGAGAGAAAAATGTTGAGAACGGAATTATTTCCCAAAATTACAAAAAGATTTACAAATCAAATTTTATTTTCATCAATAATGTTTATTGGAAAATTTTTAATGAGATAGGTTTTAGTTGAAAAATTGTACGTTTATAAGATAGATGTGTTCTAGAAAAAATTATCTTCTTCAAACATGGTATAAATGTGAAGGAGGAATAGTGCTACCTTGGCCCACTTACAAGAAAGTAGAAAACATATTTTTAGCATATCACCTCAGACAAAAAAATTAATTTTTTTAGAAGATTAAGCGACTAAAATTAGACAAATTTTATGTATAGAAACAAAAAAACATGAAGTTAGTTAACATTCAAAAAACTGAATTCAGAATGAACCGAAAATTAAATTTTTTTGAACGTCCTACATTAAAATCTATCTATAAAATTTTTCGGAATAAAAAAAATCTAATAAAAAAATTTGAGCAACACACTATTAAATATCTTCATTCAAATTAAAAAAGCAAAGATTAGAAAATAAAGAAAAAAGAAGGCAACCTGAAAAACCCGTTAATACTTTTTTTGTATCGGCTTTCTTACTTTTATTTTTTAAATCACAATTAAAAAACGCTAACAAAAATCTACAATTCCAACATGATGTTTGTAAATCAAAATTGCCAAATAAGTATTTTTATAATCAGCACTAACAATGAGATATTTAAGTTTTAATTTTAAAGAATTATATATAGGGGCGGATAATTCCAGGACATGCGGACTTATCGGATGCTTCCTCCAATAGCACGATATTAGGTTCGCGCATGCGTAAAAATGATGCGCAAATTATAAGCGAAATAGCACAAACAGTGGGAGAACCCCAATTAGTGTGCGTGCCCTGCGTGTCATGACGTTTTAAGGGGAGCGTACACTTATCGGACTTCTACTGTGAAACTGAATTGTTTTAAAAGATATTTCAAAGTTTTAGAAGTTTTTCGAGGATGCGAAAATAATATATATCTTGAACATTTCAACTGATTTTTCATTATTGTATTTTTAATAATTAAATAATAATGAAAAAGTGTCGGTTATTTTATAATTCAACAATTTTTTATCGCGAATTTTATTATTCGGAAATTTTCTGTGGCGAATTTTGATGTATGGAATTTTTTTAATTAGGTCATATTATGGACTGTCCGGAATTTTATTATTCGGGAATTTTTCAATTCGGGAATTTTTTATTTCGAATATTTTCTTTATCGGGAATTTCACAGTTTCCGGTATTTTATTTTTCGGCATTTTTCATTCAACCAGAAAACTTAATTTGATTGAAGCTTCTCTCTTTTTGTTATTAAAATTCATCTCTCTTTATAGAAATTTCATAATCTTTGGGTAAAAATTCAATTGACTGGTTAAAAATAAATCTGTTAAGGTTAAAAATGAACTTTTTTGTTGGAAATTTACATTTTTGGGCGTAAGATTCATCTGGTTTGTAGAAAATTCATATCTTCGGCTCGAAGAATCAACAATTTGATAGAAAATTCACTATTTTTGTACAAAACCTTTTTCTTTTTGTAGAAAATGCAACTGTTTTGGACAAAAATGAACCTGCTTTGGTTGGGCATTCAACTCTTTTTTTGATAATGAATCTTGTTTCGTAGAATTTAACTGTTTTTAAATTAAAATTAACACCCTTTGTGGCTGAAATATCAAATTTTAAATTTTTTGTTCAGAATTCATATTTTTTGGTTGAAAGTTGAAGTCCTATATTAAAAATCCATTTTTTTCGTTGAATATTTACAACTTTAGTTGAAAATTCATCTTGTTTATTGAAAATTGAACTAATGTGATAAAAGCTTTTTTTTGTTGAAAATTAATTTTTCCAACTGCAAATTCAACTATTCGGTAAAAATTTCAACTGCTTTGTAGAATTTTTGTTATTGAAAGTATTTTTTAAAAATGAAAATTGTACTATTCCATTTTTTGATAAGAACTGATCCTTTTTAATCCTAAAATTCAACTTTCTGTTTGAAAATTCGTCCTTTTTGGTAAAAAATTAATCTTCACGGTCATATTTTTTATTTGAAAATTCATCTCTTTTAGCAGAAGCTCCATCTTCTGTGGTGAAAAATGCAACTGTATGGTTGACAATGAATCGATATTGATATTTAGGATTGAACTATTTTGTTCAACATTCTTCGTTTTTGGTTTATTATTTTAGTTTTTTATTAAAAATAAAAATCTTTTTTTGGTTAAAATATCAACTATTACTAAATAAATGTATGATAAAAATGTATTCGGCACAAATTATGTAAGATTGGGGGGGGGGGGTTCAAAACTCACGGACCCTAACGTTGTTCAAAATTTCAGAAAAAAAAATTTAAGTAATTTATGCACGGCCCCTAACTTTGGATCTGAAGATGCCTTAATACTCAAGTAAACTTCAAATATAGAAACAAAAATTCTGATTAGGCCTAATAAATAAAATTATATTCAAAAAATGATACTGATGATAATGATTTGAACCAACATATTTCATTGAGACTTTGAATTTACTGTTCTTATTCTTAGACTAAAATATTTTAATCCGCAGGGGGAGGCCGAAGATAATAAACGGTTAAAAAAAACAAACAAGTTTAGGGTTGTTTCAACCTTTTGCAAATGTAACGTTTGCGCACTATCATAATTCTGTATTACAAAAAGTATTTTTTGTCGCTCGACCCTTGTATTTAATGATTATTTATAGAATTTTCAATAAAGTTATTTGCAGATTAAGAAAAATGTGAAAAAGAAAGGAAATAGAATAGCATTGTTTTCCCCGATCTTGGTACATGAGGTCAATATTTCCGTTGAATGGCCATTAAGGGCTTTTGTTCCTGGATCAGGTAACTGCTAACATAATAAAGCACTCGCTTTGGTCGATTAGATCTTTCCTATTTGTGACCCGCTTCGAGAATCGATCGGTACTTTAATGAACTCAAAGTGTAGCCTCGCCCGAGTAAAGCTTTCCTTCCTCTCGCATCCTTACCTTCGGCCCTCCTAGTTCGTTTTCAGAACCCGCGCTTGCTAGTTCCCGTCAAACCGCTCCCACAGCTAATATTTACCTTTATTAACTCTCTCATCGTAAATGAAATTTTCAGATAACTTTTAGGATATAGCCTGCGGGTTATGAGAGTATCCACCGTATGGGGCTGAGCCAGACTGTACGTGGATCCTGTCAGAAGCAGATTGGCAATCCGCAATAGCTTCCCAGAGACGACCCAACCCGCCTAAGCTAGTATCAAAAGAGAGTGGGACATGATAATTCACTACCGTAAAGATTAGTGATCTTAAAGTCTAAATATACATTTAGCTCTCTCTTTTCATTTTGAAGAAATATTTCATTAGGGATCCTTCAAAATCTATGTCACGCTATTTTGAACCCTTTTTCCACCCTTCCCCTTCTTCATCACAGATCATCCAACAAGGCTTGAACCACCCCCGGTGACGTCAAAAATAAGAACATCGACCCCCCCCCCCCTCGATTACATCTAATAAACGCCTGAAATAAAACACAAAAGATACATAGATAATATCGTAACAGGCTTCACAGCCAAAATGCTCTCAGAACATTTTTTAGGTAAAATTAATGTATAGGTGCCATACTGGATTCAATTTGAAACGCTTAGGATTTCAAGTCGAAGTGTATTGCATTTTCAACCAAATTGTTGAAACTACCTAAACAGATGAATTGGCAACAAAAGAGTTGAGTTTTAAACCTTGAAAGTCTAATGTTTTGGAAAAATGTTGACTTTTGAACCCGAAAAGAATAATTTTCAACTATGAAAGATAATTTTTTAACCAAATAATTGAATTTTCAAGAAATGAAAAAATTAATTTCGGACCAAACAGTTCCATTCAAAACGAAATTGTTGAACTTTCAAGAAAAAGACACGAATTTTAAACCAAAAAGTTAAATTTTCAAACTACAATGTTGAATTTTCAACAAAAAAAAAAAAGAAAAATCGAATTCAACCACAAATGGATGCAGCTTTAACCAAATAGCTGAATCTTCAAGCCAAAAAGACAAATCTTTTAGGTAACACGTGGATTTTTAATCAAATGGTTGAACTTTCAAACAAAAGGGACACATTTGTAACGAAATAATTTAATTTTCAAGCTACAAGGATAAATTTGTAAACAATTAGTTAAATGCCCAAACTACAAAATTTTGTTTAACCAATCAGTTGAAATTTCGAAGAAAAGGGACGAATTTTCAACAAAATTGTCAAATTTTTAACCACATAGTTGAATTTTTCGCCTACAGAGATGATTTTCAACCAAATGGTTGAATTTCCAAACAAAAGGATTAAATTTGAACAAAAAACAGTTGCATTTTCATCCAAATAGTTAAATTGTCAAGCCAAAAAGACAAATTACTCGGAGACAGTTGGATTTTCAATCTAAAAGGACGAATTTTCTACTAAAAATATAAATCTTCAACAAACTGAATGGTTTTATAACAAAAAAGTTGAATTTTCAACCAAGTAGTTGAATTTTCGATAAAAAAGAATTATTCGCAACGAAAAATATAATAATGAATATTTCAACTAAGGAAAGATTTCAATTTTAAATCGAAAATAATCTTTCAAATAAAAGACACTTGAATTGAACCAAACAAAACAAATTTTCATTAAAATAGTTTAATCTTTAACCAAAATAGATTTCTTTTTAACCAAATAGTTGCATTAAAAAATAATTAATTTGTGCAAAAAGAGATAAATTTTCAAACCAAAAAGACAAAATTTCAACAAAACAGCTAAATATTCTACGAAATTACTAGAATTTTCAACCGAAAAATCGAATTTCAAACATCGAATTCAAAATCGAGGATTCAAACAAATAGTTGAATTTTAAAATTAAATGACCCATTTTAAACCAAAAATGGAATAGTCAAATTTTCAGTTGAAAAAATTCATTTTCAAGAAAAACCAAAATTATTTTTAAAAAAACAGATTAAATTTTCAACCAAAGAGATGGGGTCTTAACTAATAAAATAATTTTCATCAAAATGGTCTATCTTTCAACCAATCAGTTAAATTTTTAATCAAAAAGATTAATTTTCTACCAAAAAAGATAAATTTGCAACAAAGCACATACTATTCAATTAAATTTTTGAATTTTTAATTTGAATTTTCAACGAAAATGATAAATTTTCAACCAAAAGAGAATAGTTACATTTTCAGTTTAAAAATTAATTTTGAAGCACAAAAAGAAATTTCTAAACAATAGTTAAATCTTCAACAAATAAGTAGAGTTTTTAACCGAAAGAGATTCAGTTCGCATTTAAAGCGAAAAAAACTAGAAAAAGGGGAAGTTGCTGAAAAACAGGGGAAAAAAGGAATTTTTTAAATAAGGAGAAAAAAGGGAATAGCGAAAAATGCTGCGCAGTCTGTGTTTAAATGCTTCCCGTGTAAAATAACTTCACCAATTTTCATTTTTTAAGCATTTCAAAAAATTGTTATTTACATTTATAGTTTCCAGGTTTCATGTCACATTCTGTGTAAATCACTTCCCTCTATTAGATGGAACGTCAAACCTCCCTCCATAGTTTGATCATACGAATATAAATAAAATTGCCATGTGCAATTCCTTAAACTACGAATTCTGTTACAATCTGTTTCTTTTAAAAATGTAAACATCGTGAATCTTTTATAAACTATATTAAGGAAATTTGAATATCTGTAAAGTTTGAAAAATAAGAAAGGAGTTGAACAATCTATTAGTCTATTGGTGAATTTTGCTGAGTAAGTTGACTGGTAGAGTTAAAGTTTGGAAGAGACGATAACCATTGACGTAATGATAGTGGAGCCTCTATATTTATATTCTGTGCAAGTATACCACTCTCACAATTCTCGCATAAAGTCGTTACGCCTTCGATGCATCAAGCGAAACGAGTTTACTTCGTTGCGTAATGTCCACACCGAAATGATTTTATAGCGTGATTTGTTTTCGCTGGCGCATACAGCCAGCCTCCGAAGACTTCGTGCCACGTCCCTTCTCTACCCTCTGGCCCCTTCGGGAGCAGTCGTCCTGACCTCTGCTATAAATTTCCTCAGCCACATCGTCGCGAGTGGGGTGGATTACCGGAAATAAAGTTATCCAACTTCCTTACTCTGATGGTCCTGTAAGAAAAGGGCGACACCTTGCTTACTCCTACAAAACTTTTCGTTCGTTTCAAAACCTCAACCTTGATATATGTGCCTCAATATCTCAGAGAGCAAAGCTACCAGTCTTTTGAAACTATAGTGTAGATAATATTTCTTTTCATAAATTAATTTAACAAATTTGGCTTCACCTTTTAGGTGACTTTTTTTAAAACTAATATTTGTTAAGTATCGTTAATAATTAATCAACAAAATGTGACATAACTTTGTTAGAAAGCATTTTGCTCCAGCAATCATTTGACTCTCAAAATCATAATGATCTGTCCATTCGCATCATTTTGATCTGCTTTGAGGGTCATCTGAAACAAAACAAAAAAAATGGCCGTCAGTTTCTGGCGCGGATTTCATAACATAAATATTTTGTCTAACTGCGCGTAGGTGAAAACTACACTTAACAGGGGATATATTGTGTTACAAAGTTTTGTTATTTTTTAACATTTTAGGGGCACTGCGCGATCAGAAATAAGATCAGAAAGTCGGTTATCTTGGCTTGACTTGAGACATGACCCCCAATCAGATCAGTATGATTTTTGTCGTATATCACAAATCGCATGATAATTTGGGTGAAGATATATTATACCAAAATCGGGTACATTATTTTAATGCGATTTTAATGAAGAATCCAACGGCTCCTTATGTGTTGCTGGCTGATTGCGCCAAAAATTTGATCACTTTCAGTTTCAGTCATTTTCCAATTATTAACTCACCAAACTCCCGGTTTAGTAGCAGTGTCGGGGGTTACCTGCAAATAGCCTAGTTACTAAATCCCACGCATTGCGCCTTTCCACAGCGATGCTGGTGTTTGTCAGGCAAGAGTCGCAACCGTCTCTCGCCCTGCGCGCTGAGAAACTGCGTGGGCCAGCAGTTCTAGCAATTACTAAGCCATGGGTTACTAAAACGCGGCTCTAGTGTAATAATTTTTTTCTGAAGTTCTCTTCGTAAAATACTTAAATCGAACCACTAGTTAGTGAAGTTTTAAATTTTTTGACGTCGCTGTTTAAATGCGTGAGATTCACAGATATACTTTATAATTGAGTCGCTACTAACACTTCTATATGCACTAATAAATACTCGAGATACCTTTTGTTCAAAGGTCAAAAAAGTCACCTGATTACGAATATTTTGGTCATTTTCTCAAAACCCAGATCAGTTTTTATTTCAACAATTTTTTTCAACAATTGGTTTATTTATTAATGAAAAAATGTTATAAAATCATTTTTAGCGCCACTGAGCAAAAAACATTGCCTCTTGCAGTTTTTCCTCATGAGAAACTGTTTGCAATTTACAGCCTCACAAATGAATGCCTTTTTAAACTAAACTGACATATTTGCACAGTTATACCACATAATCTATTGCTTAGAAAAAAATTAAAACATGCACATTGTCTCTATCGAGGTCAGATCTATTGAAAGCAAAAAGAAATTTTTCGATAGAATAAAACGATTTTTCATTTGTTAATAAAAAATCACCCATGTCCACCAGTGTCATAATTTTCCCTAAAATTGTTGCAAAACCTATACCTATCCTTAATTACATTGTTTATTGTTCATGAACTCTCTTGCCTCATTTATATAACAATAGTTATAAATAAAGGCCCTTAATGAACAGTTTTCGATTTTTTTGTAATTTTTTGTAATTATATTTGACAAAAAATAAAACTTTTTACTTTCGTGACATTTTCTTGTACGACGAGTCATCTACGCCCTTCTGTAAGGCACAATTTACAAGTTATTCGCAACAGTCTTTTTTCGTAACGTTACTTTTATTGTAAATAGTATAATTACCTCTGTTAGAATTTCCCGCACCTGCTCCTTATTGTTAATAGCTATTGTTATTAACAAACACCCTCATTTAAGTAATTCGAAATTTAAAATTTGTATAATAATATTTGGCACAAAGTAAAAATTTTCACTAGCTCTCGTGATATTTTCTCGTAAAACAAGCCATTGTTTATATACGGTCTTATGAGCGATGTATTTTTTATTAATCTATGCCTCCACAAGCCATAGTTTTCAAGTTATTAGAGACAACCTTTTTTATAGCTTTATTTTATCCAAGTCGCGATAATAACTGGAAGAATCCACACACTGGACTTTTTACCTTTATTTTAATATCCTTACTCCACTGAGCTTGATATTTACTTTTCAGGATTAACGGAATATGGAAAAAAAAGTTTGATTTTGTGCCAGATATTAATAGAAAAAATTTCAAAAATATATATATTTTTAAGCAGGCACGAGGAGTATAAGTATCAACTTGAGTGCTTAAAAAAGTATATATTAGTTTTCAAGCTTTTATGCTATCTGAATCGAAATTGGTAAAATTCAACTAATTACGAGTAAAATTTTATAGATTCGATTAGGGAAAAGTGAGCCACTAAAGACTAGTAGAAAATTACTAATTCGAATAATTAAGGTATTTTCCAATTCGATACTAGGAAACCAATTTCTTGGTAACAAAATGTAATTAGGGCTGTATATAATAATTTAAAAGAAGTTATAAACATGGAAAACATGAAAAAAGATGCGATGGTTAACAGTTTTAACTCTAACGAAACAATAAGAAGGCCATATTGAGAAATTGTAAACGTGACTTCAACCTTTTCCATTTTCAAAATATTCCCTTCTGATTGTTTGAACAAGGTAAAGAAAAATAAGAATTTTTACGTTGTCATGCGGAAAAAGGTTAAAAGTGAATACATGTTTTTGATGTTTCATGCCGAAGTTTGTTAATTGATAAAAATTTGAGAATATATGTATATTTAGGTAACAGAACAAAAAAAAATAAAGGTCGTTGCTCGAGATGTGCGATGTGTGACCTGGCGAGATGAGTGCCTTATTACCGATTGTCGCAAACGCGAGCAGTACAGCACTCGCTTTCACAGTCATTAAAATTTTTCCACAGGTTTCTTTTGTCATCCCCATAATAATCCTATGCGATACACTTGTTGGATTCTTTCACATATGTGTATCTCCACTTAGGAATCCAAAAAACACACAGCGATTTGTAGTTTGGTATCACCAGACAATCTATAAATAAATTCAAAGAATCTTTTAAATAAATTCACACTAGACATGTATCTTTCATATTTTATACGTAATTGATAGTGTATTTGATTTTTAATACAAACAGTATCTGAGAGTATAGTTTATCTTGATACCACATATGGCGGGAATCAAAGTTTGATATTGTACAACAATTTTTAATTTTCGCGCTATAAATATGAAAATGTAGAACCATTGAAAGGGTGACGTTCCAAAAGGGAATGAGCGTTATTTTTGTTATTTGTAAGGAGAGGCAAAAAACGTTTCTAAAAATCTAATTTTCTATCTAGAAATAAAGAAGAAGACGATGTTCCTTTCACTCCAAGCTTGCGTTTCTCAACTTCGAAAAGTAGTCGAAAAATGCAATTTTCAATTTCAGAAAAAAAATCCAAATAGTTTTAGAAAACAATTTTTTGATGCAAAATATCAGTTTATGGCACTCGACAACTTTAGGCGCGTTTTTATCAAAAAGCGGTTTTTCAAAATTCCAAATTCAAAAATGTCTCGGCGATTCGTTTCTCAAACTTGGGCTTAAAATTCCGGGAATTGATTTGGCTTCATGATCCTGTATAAATCTTGATACCGACCACAAGGGCCGTTTTCATACAAACGCCCAAATTTTTAATTAAAACATTTTGTAAAACTCACCAATCCTATTAGGATCTATCTCGGGTTTCTTCTCGGGGGGTTTCACGCTTTTGTTTTGTTTCAGATTCTAGAATTTCGGGCTTCAAAATTATGAAGAAAATCCAGAAAAGAGCAAATATTTTGCAATTGATTTTGAAAACTTTCCTTGATTTAAACTGAATATTTAAAAATTAAAAGTTTGTATTCCTCAAAAAATGACTAACAGCGTTCTATGCAAGGCGACTATAATGCCTACCTGTTAAATAGATTCACTGTGTCATTGAAAACAAAAAATATAATCTTTTAAAGTATACTCGTATCATCATATTATCGTAGTTTAAAGGCCGCGAGGAATTTATTTTTCTCGCTCATATTGTGTTTTCTTTAACCAGAATGTCGGTTTTATTTTGTTGTGATCATCTTATCCTCTTCCTGAATCAATTTCTGAGTTTTGCATGTCATGGAGTGTAACGAATGACTCAACGCAATAATAATTTGTACAAATTATAAAATTCATAAATTCTGTAATATAAAATATACATGCATATGAATCAAATGTTTATATAATATTATAAAAATTAATTCAACTTGAAAAGAGCGAACTTACATTTTAAAGTTTTATGATGAATATTTTTACATTGACAATTATGATCTTAGGATACCTCAAGGAATACAATAAATGAGAATGAGGGTGGGAAATCATTAGAGGAATATTTTTAATTTAAATTTCAAGGCAAATTAAAAATAGGTTGTTTGTGCAAATCATGTTTCTCCTCGAAAAAAATGAGGACTATATTGAAATAGCAAAGATTAAAAAATAATTCATAAGCAATAAGTAAAGGATATCAACTATCATCACTCCATAAATTACATACAAATAAAGTCTTCTTATGGTATATCGGCATAGGTTTAAGTTTTTTATATCAATAGTACAGCGTAAAGTACCTATAATACGCATGTAATAATAATATTGATAACAATAATAATTATTATTTATTATAATAGATCTCTATTTTTAATGCCTAATGTTAAGTGAAGATAACGTTATTTCCTTCGCTAAAATGTGTTTCGTGAGTTATGCTGACAGACTATGATAAAAAATCTATTCTTCTAATATTTCATTCCTTAAAAATTTCCTAGTGACTTACATACATTTCTGTCGGATTCTATTTTTTGCACAAATCATAATTTTTAATAGGTTGTCAAATGAATTGTCATAACATCATTCCCCCAAATGAATGAGAAGAACACCCAAGCTTGATTTGCGTTAATAATAAATAACTCTATTATTTAAATTATAAAGGTTTAACACTAGGAAGCCTTCACATATTTATTTTTAAATTTCAGAAACTTTTTGCAGTTATATGTTTCGGAAACAAAGGCCTTTCAAAATTCGAATTTCAAAAAGGTGGGTTTTGTGAAGTTCTCTGTATTTGAAATTTAAGCATGTTACTTTATTTGCAGAATAATATTCAGAATAAATATTTTGATAAACTTATTCGTATACTGAGATCATATGCGTAAACATGAACATTGTTTATTTATATATGCTTATACTATGAAATTAATGAAAAATTCAAAAGTTATATAAAAACATTTTTATTCGAACATCATGAACGCCTAAATTACATTTACTAACATTTTACTTCACAATATTAATAAGTTTTATCACAATAGGCAGTTAGTTAAATATTTTTAAGAACCGCTTATCATTGCGAAAGCACATTTTTTGATAACTTGACAATTTTGGCTTGTAGGCCAGCGTAGATTCATAAAAAATATGTTGTTTGTAAGCCTGTGAATAAATAATGACTCGTTGTACGAGAAAATGTCATGGGAGTAGGGAATTTTATTTTGTGCCAGAGATTATTAAAAAAATGTCAACAAAATCTATTTTCCTAATCAAGCAAGAGGGGAATAATGATCAACTTGAGCGCCTATGAATAAATATATTTTAGTTTTCAGGCGTTTTTGCTCTCTGAATAAAAATTGGTAAACTTGAACTAATTACTAGTGAAATTTTACAGATTCGATTGGCGAAAAGTGAGTCAGCAAAGATTAGTACAAAATTACTAATTCGACTTGTCAAGATATTTCCTGAAACAATAGTTAGAATAAACTAATTACTTGATACAAAGAAATCAATTTATTTAGGACTGTATATAATAATTGAAAAATGTTCTAAAATGGAATACGTGATAAATGGAATAGTTTAATAATATAATCTGATCCCAGACGGAAAAATTATGTATATTTTGTACATAGTGGAAGAAATTATGTATAATTTTCATTTGTTTTATACAAAAAATGTTTAAAAGAAATGAAAATCGTATATAATATTTCCGCCGATGTATAATTTTTCCGCCTGGGATAGTGTAGCATTTTTAACTTTATTGAAACCATAAGATGGGCATATTGTGGAATTATAAACGTGCCATAGCGTGTCTCCCATTTAAAAACATTGCCTTCTCATTGTTTGAACATAGTTAAAGGAAATGAATTTTTTTTTAATTGTTGTGAAATAATGGCCTCGAAATTAATTAACCATATTCAGGGTGCTCATGCTCTACTTTTCCACGGAGTTGCGTCTTCGATTCTAGAATTTTCTTCGGTTGTAGATTTTTCTAATTTTACATAGAAAATTGCAATCTTTTAGCAAACTTTGTAAAAATGATTTGCTCCGAATAAGCATCAGCTTGAATAAATATAAATATAGCCCCTGAAAAAAGTTAAACGTTACAAATTCGATTAGTGAAAAGTGAGCCATCAAAGATTAGTAGAAAATTATTAATTCATTTATTCGAGATATTTTCTCATTCAATAGTTGAAAGAAACTCATTGCATGATAAAACTATATAAATTTACTGAGGACTGCATATAATGATTTTGAAAATTTAGGAAAACGCGAAAAATAGAAAATTTTGATAAAATAACACGATGGTGTACCATTCTTGACTCTGTTGGAACAATAAGAAGGTCATATTGTGAAATTGTAAACGTTACATTGAGAATCTCAGAGATGCTAAAAAAATTTGTATAATTTTTTTCAATTTAAAAATGTTTAAACAAAAATTGACCCTGATTTCGAAAAAATAACCAAGATATTCCTAATCAAGGGAATTTTCTGACCTTCTAAACCAAGCAAAGATATTTTGGGGGCTTCTTAGTGCACATCACTTCAAAGTCTGTCCCGAAGTTTCATGCCTTTTCGCGCAAAATTCTTATTTCAGGATGAAACCACAAAATAATTATTTTAACTATTCATAATGTGAGCTTAAATTATTAATTTTATACGTACGAAGATTCTATCAGAGTTAAAAATGTGCCCAACGTGGATTCTAATTGACGTTTAATAATAATAACTGTTTTTGCGTGATATTTGTTATTAAATGTCCGGTAACTCATCTTATGCTGAAGTGAAAATGAAATATATCACGAAAATAATAATTCCTCCCATTTTTTGAAATCTTTTGATCTTTTCCGCATATTTTTTAAAAATATTTTTAAAATTTTTTATTTCATCATATCCTGTCGCGCAAATTTTAGCAAAAACAATTTTAGACTGTTTACAAATGTTATTATTTTCGAAAATTTCATTCTCTGAAATGGTCATCTTTTTGGCAATCACCCTGCTATAGCTCAAATTCTTCTCGCGATAATCTCAAAAACTTGGGAAACACTGCGAGAGAACAATATTTTATGAAAATCGTCATAGTCAGTCAGGTGTTTATTAAAAAAATGTAGATAATTTGCATTGTTTACTAATGCACAAAAAAACAGATCAAAAAGTGTATAGTTACAGCACTAAGCGTTCGCAAAATACAAGTACGTGATCGAGAAACCATGACTTTCGGTAAAGTTGTCAATTTATACTCATTCAAGACTAATAATTGTACTCGAATTCAGTCGAATTGATGTCCCAATCCATTCAAAGTTACCTTAATTGAGCTATATTTATTTGAAGTTCTTTAAAGTCGCTTAAATTCTCTCGAATTTATTTAAGTTTTCTTTAATTCTGTCTAATTCTTCTAAATTCTCTTGAATTCATCTTACTTCCATTGCTTTCCTTGCAGTTCTTCAACATCCCTCAGCATTCGTTTGAATTTCCTTATAGAGAAATTCGAATAAGGTCAAGAGAATTATAGTACAGTGAATCGCCTTGTATAAGCATAAATGGCGAAATTTTTCACTTTACAGAAAGTAGTTAGATGACATCTTTGCTGTTTTTTCGAAAGATATCGTTTTTAATCGACCCAAGTATTATTAGAGCATAAAAGATTTTTTTATTGACATTAGGGTTGCTAATATTCATTTGTTTTGTCTTCTGCAAATAAATATTATCGACTCTAATGCCAATAAAAAAATCTTTTTTAGATTTACAGAAAGTGGTGGTTTTTCTACAATATACTGTTATCTTGAGAATGGCCAGTGCTGGAACTATTGTCTGTTTTTTGTTTTTTTGTGAATTTAAAAACAAAAAATATGACTATATTTGATTTTTCAAAGACAAATATTCGACTCAACATAAATTTTGCTATAAATCCTTATTTTTCAAAGAGTTCTACTATTATTCAGGCGATGCATTCAGGATTAAATAAAACTCATCAATATCTGACATGTATACAGAAATGTCATTTAATGAATTCCACATTTTTTTCGCCAGCATTATCTCAACAAAATTTAATATATTATCAGTTTGCTATAATCCAAATATTTTCTATTATATTTTCTAAAGTGGATTGAAATTAAAAAAAAATATTAGGGAATTAACAACTAAAATAATTTAATTGGGTCCGGAATATTGTGACACTTTTTCCTGATCTAATTTTCCACATACAGAAAAGTTCTTATAGAGATTGATAAAGTTTTGATTGAGGTTCAACTTTTATAAATCAAAATTCAATTCTAAATGCCTCAGTGACTTTGCAGAAAGAATATAACTCTGTCCATATTAACTTCTCTTGATACATCATAAAGAATCATGTCAAAAAAATAGTTTAATAATCTTTTGTGGTATTTCATAATTCGACTGCTCTATGCAATGGAATCAAGTTCAGGTAAGTTGATAAAGAATGAGAGTGTCTGTATTTATGGAATCAAGTCCATTTTCATCGACTTTGACATTAGGACTTTTGGTGATTAAATAGAGAAAACCAGGCAGCTGTACATCACGCATTAAAATTTTGTGAAACTCTCGGCAATATTTACTATTTTATAGAAATTATTCATATTTTACTACGTGCTGCAGAACAAACCGCTTGTTCATTTTATTGCAAGAAATTAAACTATAACTAGAAATTCTGATTTTAAAAGAGATGTTTCATTTGTGTAAAAAATATTCCAGTTCAAAGAATTTCGCCTCTAAAAATCATCGTTCATTCTTTCATCACAGTCATTTATTTTTATGTATCATACACAGAAAAAAAACTGACGGCTTACTGAAGTTGGGGCTTAAATAAAAGTTTGTATCTTTTAGAACTGTAATTCCGAAAGAAAACCTGTGGCGACCCAAAAGGGTTCCTTTGGAGAACATTTGAATAGAACAAACATGAAAGCCCATTCACAATCCAACCGCTTGCAAAGTGGGGTTGGCATGTTAGGGATTTACAGACGTTGATTTACAGTTATCGACTGATGACTTGAAACGTAGAGTTTCTTGTATATGAATACGCTCTTATGTTCACAATTTTTCTACAAAACTTGCAAATTATATTAATTAAGTCATTATATATATTTCAATTGAGATAATATTTTGAACTTTGATTCCCTCTATTAAATTATGTCCGCCAGATTTCTATTTCATGCGAACTTTAACGTAAAAGTTGTGTTATCAACAAGATAAAATGTGGCAGTGGGCAAAACGAAAAATAAATTCTTTGGGAAAAGTCTCTATTAAAATTGGGTTCCTTTTTAGGTCCAAATGGAGGCTTCTTTGGAACAATTTCATCGTTTTTGGTTTCATTCTAGCAAGAGGGGTTTCTTTTTGTTGCAGCTCCTTACGAACCGAAAATTGGTTCTAATAGAAACCCCAGTTTTTCTAGTGTAGCTCATACAGATTAAAAAAATTTAAAAAAAAAACAGAATATTTTTTTTAATAAAGACCTTATTATCAAATAATGAGTACTTTATAAAAATGGAAGATTTCTGTACTTTGCGGGGGCTGCTATGAGGAGTCGCAGACAATCACCTTTTTATTGACGATACAGGGGTCACACGATAGTCGAGAAGGGTGGATCAAAGGTCGAGTTGGAATTTCGTGGCGGTGCGTCCCTGAAATTGTGTCGGGGTGACTGGGGGTTATGGTGATGGCGGCAAACAGTTTCGCTCACGGTCCATTAGTCAAAAATGCTCGTCGTCGCTGTTTGCTGTCGTCGCGACCCGACGCAACGACCCAACTGGGAAGTTTGAGGGGAGGGGGATGATAGAGAGAGAATAGTGTAGTGGGCTAGGGGAAGGTTAGCGGGAGAAGCATAAAGGGTGAACGAGCTCTGCATGTCCTATTCTCGGCCATTTCACCTCCTCACCCGCAATCGTGTGGAATTTGCCTCAGTTCTCCGAAGAGAGAAGCTTAGCCGATAGTTGGATGATAGGAACTAAAGGCTTCCGACCTATTGAACATTTTCGGTCATATTAATTTCTCTGGCTTCCTAATATTCAGGTGGAATTTTTTTTTTCTCCCGTGTATAACAGAAAACGGGGAAATGCGGAGTTTTTAGGAATTATATTTTCTGATAGGTTAATAATAATTCTATTCAATATGTTAGAGTACATTTTCATTGGGCATTCTATTCATGAAAATGTGTATCAATCATATATATATATATTCAACGCGGTCCTACTGGGAGCCGGTGTCATTTTTAGATGGCAGTTGCTCCCAGTGGGGCCCTGCGGTGGTTGTTGAACCTTATTTTTTAATTAATAATTATCTGGGATACCGGGCGACCTCTCAGAGTATGCAGCCTTATCCTTGCACGCGAGGCTCTACAAGGATGGACCAACCCTTTCCCTAGCTGCTCGTGGGAACAACAATGGCACCACCAAAACACCAACAAGT